>VRYO01002780.1:277034-325766 GCA_009812075.1 Sialia sialis | reverse complement strand
GGGACACGAGTTCCACACCAATCGTGTCCCTGTGGAGCGCTGGGGGACACGAGTTCCACACCAATCGTGTCCCTGTGGGCACTGCAGGACCGCTTCGGCCTGGGGGCTGCTGGACACGAGTTCCACACCACTCGTGTCTCCTGTGGAGCGCTGCGGGACACGAGTTCCACACCACTCGTGTCTCCTGTGGAGTGCTGGGGGACAGCTCCGGCCCGGGACGCTGCTGGACACGAGTTCCACACCACTCCTGTCTCCTGCCAGGGGACAGAGACACTTGGGCCCACAGCTGTCCTGCCATGCTGTCCGTGACAGTGCTCCATTCAATCTGTTTTCCAAGCTGAGAACGTAACAAAAATTTTTAGGAGAGACACAACTGCCTGGAATTAGTGAGATTACTCTCACAGCTGCAGAAGACAGTGCAGAACCCTTCATGCATCCTTTGAGGATTGGACACCCCTGGATCCCTGGCAGCGCCCCAGCCAGGCTGGACAGGGCTTGGAGCAGCCTGGGACAGTGGAAGTGTCCCTGCCATGAGTGGCACTGGATTGGCTTTGAGGTCCTTCCAACCCAAAGCATTCAAGGATTCTCTGGCTCTGTTTACAGGGTTTGTGGCTGTGGAGTCCCAGATGTAGAATAAGGAGGTTTTGGCATGGGACAAGACTCAGCCTGGAGCCTGCTCAGATCCCCAGGAAGGATGTGTCTACCTAAACAAGAAGGAAAGCAGGAAGGAAAGAAGAAATAGTACATCTGAGAGCAAGGAAAATGGGCTCTTTGAGTCAGGTATGCTTCAGAAGATGGAAATACTACCAAAATAGAAAATAAGATGATGGCATGGTGATCAAGACACTAGGAAAAGATGGCAGGAGTTAAATCCCAAGGGTCTACTCCAGACTTCCTGTGTAACTTTTAACAAGTCACTGTCTCTCTGTGCAATGCCATTAAGTCCCTAAAATAGGGATTACACTTCCTTTTCTTCGTTGATTCTGCGTGACAGCGTTGAACAATTGGGCCTTATGGAGTTCCTTAAAAACAAATGGGCTGGCTGGAAACATGGGAGCTCCTGGAGAGTCTCTGTGAATATCTTTACTGATGATTTCACATTGAGTGGCATCAGACAGTCTGAGTAGGTTCAAGAATTATGTTCTGCAGTTGCTGTTCACAGGAGCGAAGCCTCTCTGCAGCTCAGGGAGGATGTGGAAAACCATGGAACATCAGCTGGAGTAAATCAACCTGACCAGGAACAGGAATGACAGGACAGGGAGAACTGGGTTCAGACTGATGGAGAAAAGGATTTCTGGGATCTTGGGCAGGAATTGTTCCTGGCAGGGTGGGCAGAGCTGGCTCAGATGCCCAGAGCAGCCCCTGGGTCCCTGGATCCCTGGCAGTGCCCCGGGCCAGGCTGGACACTGGGGCTGGACACTGGGACAGTGGAGTGTCCCTGCCATGGCTGGGGTGGCTCTGGGTGGGATTTAAGTCCCTTTCCAACCCAAACCAGTCTGGGATTCTGTGATTATGCACAAAACCAGTACAGTATTAAATACACAGTGAAAGTTAGAAAGGAATTATTCTTGTTTTTTTCCTTAAGTTACACAAAAAAGGGGCACTTATTTTGGTAGAAAGTTGGATTACAGCTCAGGAAGGATTTACCAGCTTGTTGGAAAAAAAAATGGTGTGAGTGTCTGTAGTGGTCCAAAAAAAGTCGTGATGGCACTTGCATGTAGATAGTGATGTGAGAATGTTTGTGAAATGGGAAAACCACAAATCAGGAGATAAAATTGTTGGTTTACACATTAGGCTTGACAGGTGGGTGAAGTGATGAGCTGTTAAGGACAAATCATTCTATTTTTGATGAAATCCAGCCCCCTTGGGCAGTTGGAGATGGGAAGAGTGAGTTCCTGGGTGGGAGTCTCCTGCCATCTGCCAGGAGCTGCTGGCTCCTGTCACAAGCTGCCACTCGCTGCTCTAATATCTTTTGGACTCAGTAAACCAAGTTTGTACAGTAAGGACGAGGAACCATTCTCATTTAGCAGGACTTCAGCTGAGAATTTCACATGCAAACATGTAGGAACTGCAAGATAGGCAAAAATAACAAAGGATGAGGTGATGATGGAGGGGTTTGAAACCAGGGCTGGTGCAGGGGAAATCGATAGGAAATTTCTGCCTCCCAGGGCAGGGGGAGCAGGTCCAAAAGGGTTCCAAGAGCAGTAATGATGCTGTTGAATGAGAAAGGAATTCAAATTGGAATGGGAAAAAGCTGCCAGCTCGATACTGCAAATACAAGGCTTCTATCAAGAAGGGAATGTGGATTTCTATTACAGCACGGACCCAGGGCTGGGCTTCTTTCTAAAAGAACAAACCCCTTCTGCTGTTCCTTTGGTGGACAAGACAATGGCAATAGAATCCTGCAGGTGGAATGGACACAGCGGCTGCTTGTGGCTTCAGAGGCTGGGGTTTGACTGAAGCACAGCCCGGGGCAGGGGCTGGAATGAGAGATCTTTCAGGTCCCGTCTAACCCAAGCACCGGTGCTGCAGAGCGGAGCTGCTGGCTCAGGTTGGGTGATCACAGCAGCGCACGTGCTGCGGACGGAGTTACCCAGCGGTTGCATCAGCCCCAAGCTCCCATGATTTTTTAATTATAATTCACTGGCTAGTTTTAAGGGAACACTTGTTGTCATGGCCGCTGTGCTGGACTCGCAGCGGTGCCTTGGTGCACACACAGCCCGGGCACAGCGACAAAACTCGGCTTTTCCTCTCGGGACCCGGGGACGGGCCCGCCAACCCGTCCGTCACTTTGATTGACAGTATCGGGGGCCTGACGTGCCCCGCCTCCTCCGCGGGGGGGCGTGGCTCTGCGCGGCACTCTGGGCCCCTGTGATTGACGGGCCCCCGCGGGGAGGCCGGGCGGGCGGCTGCTCGCGCGCCCATTGGCCAGCAGCGCCCTCGGGTGCGCGCCCCGGCGGCGCCGATTGGCGGGCGCCGGCGGGTGCCGCTGTGATTGGCAGGAGGCGGCGGGTGCGCGGCGGCCGCCGAGCGGTTTGTTTTGCGGGCGGCGGCGGGCCCGGCCCGCTCGGACCGGGGGCACCGGCACGCACCGGCAGCGCCCGCGCCGCCCCCGCCCGCCGCTCCCGGAGCGCGGCCGCCGAGAGGAGGCGGCGGCGCGGGGCCTGGGAATGTGGCGGCGGCGGCGGCGGCTCTGAGCCCTCCCCCTCGGCCCGGCCGCCATGGAGCCGCGGCGGTGACAGCGCCGTCCCGCAGCGCCCGCCGCGAGCGGGGCCGCCGCCCGCAGACATGGGTGAGAGCGGCGGAGCAGCGCCGGGCGCGCAGCGGGCGGGAAGGGCGGCGGGGCTCGGCCGGGCCGGGAGCGGGGCCCGGCGGGGACGGGAGCGGGACTCGGCCGGGCCGCTGCTGCGGGCGGGGAAGCGGCGGATCGCAGGGATTGGGTTAAAAGGGTGAAAATCGGTTTATGGGCACCGTGCGGTGCCCCGGGCTTTTACTGAGCTCGGCCCGACGCAGGCGGCGATCAGGGTCGGGATGAGCTCAGGGCTCTCTCAGCCTCCCGCAGAATTTGGCTCTTCTTGACACGGGAATTGTGCTCCGGCTTAATTGGAGACATTCTTGGTATTAAATGCAGCTTGGGAGTCCATCAAAATAGATTTTCCTTTATGGAGCTCCCCCCCAGTTCTCATTTGGCGTTCTTAGCCCAGACAGCAAGATGTACAAACAAGCAAAGGAGTTGGAAGAACTCTTTTTCAAGAGGAAAATGTTGTTATGAGGAGTTGCCATGACTGACTTTGATGGATTAATTCAAATTAATTTGGATTTGGACTGTATGTCCTGTATAAAGCACTGCTTATAGAGAGGGTCTTGTGCTCCCTAATTCCTTTTTCAACTTAAAGAGAGGTGCTAGAATTAAACTTTTAATAGCTCTAAACCAGAACTTACTCATATTTGCATGTTGGCAAGGAAATTACTACTGTTCCAGGTCTGGAGTTTCACGGCTTCATGGGCCACAACTTTACCAAGTTTAGTTTTCTAAGATTTTCCTTCATTTACTCTGTATGCATAATTAGCTTTTCATTCCAAGTGTTATTCTGTAACTATTTCAGTATCTCTTTACTCTGATTTGATTTGGTAAATACAACAAATTCATGCAAATCCATCACTAGATTTCTCTGTTACAAGGAGAGAAGTAGTGTAATCCACTCTGTTTAGAGCAGCAGAGTGGTTCATAAACTTAAAATGGTTCAGAAGTAGGAACCTGGATTTCCATAAAAGCCTTTTCCAATGGCAATTGGACCCGTGTGTGTAAACGTGAATGCAGAATAAAAAAATACAACTGCATGGACCACTGCACCATGGCATTGTGTGTATCACGGCCCAGCTGCCAGCAGATTTTCTCTTTAATGGGAAAAACCCACCTTCATTCAGCAACTGTGATCCAATAATGTGAACCATGGATGATGGGCTGTGTGACGTGTTCCACGATTCACCTGGAGGACACGTGGAGGGGCTCACCTGGAGCGTCCCGAGCCCTGCACAGCCACGACAGCCTCTGAGGTTTGTTTGTCTGCAGACACTCCTTGGAGGCTGGGATCAGGGGTCTGTACCTCTGGCCCCGCAGCTGTACAGGTTCAGATCAGGGGTCTGTACCTCTGGCCCCACAGCTGTACAGGTTCAGATCAGGGGTCTGTACCTTTGACCCCACAGTTTTTTGGGGTGTGCAGGTTCAGATCAGGGGTCTGTACCTCTGGCCCTGCTCCTCCAGCTGTCCCTCGGTCCGCTGGCTTTTCCTGCCTGTGTCACTTCCTTCCCTTGGCTCACACGCACCAGTGACACAGGGGAGGGAGCAGGGCTCAGCCTGCACGTTAGGATCGGCTCAAATCCCAGTCTTTACCTTGTGAATGAGAAGGACCCTGAATATATCACACAAGGATAAGCCTCGCAGAACTCTGATTTTTGCCCTCCCTGTACAAACCAGGTCATTTGTGATTTCCTAAAGCTTGCACACAGCAGCATCCTGGTACCACTAAAACTGCCCACAGCAAAGGACCCAAAATGAGACTCTTTGCAAGACTTTTTTGAGACATTTAACATGGACACAATTTGTCTAAAATGTCCTCATTGCACCTGGATCTGCCAGCCACTCACCCAAACCAGCTTTGCTGTTGTGGTGGCAGATAATAAACGCACAGAAACATTCACAAACTCTTTCTCTTTTAAACCCGTATGGCATCATGTGTCCCACCATGGCACTGTACAAAGCATCCTGGCTTCAGGGGTTCACACACTTCCTGTTTTTATCCATGTCAGACACTTTCCCTGCTCTAACTTTGTGATTTTATTTTCAAAACTGTTTCCATTTCTGACTTGTTCAGACCTGTGTAACAAGCCATGGATTGGTTGAAGTAAATGCTTTGTGGAGAGGAACAACTTTCTCTGTGAGCAGCAGTTTGCTTTTATCGAAGTTATAAAAATCCTTGAGTGTAGTTTTTAAAACATGAAAAGCATTTCCTGGACAACATCTTTCCCGCACAAAGCAGAACTCTGTTTCCCAGACCTGCTGGAGACCAGGCAAAACAGGGTCTCTCAGTGCTCCAAAAATTGCTTCGTTTTCATTTGTAGCAGCTTCTGCATTGTGTGATTAATGTAATGCTGCTCCACGAGCTTCTCCAAGTCAGTCTAGGGAAATCCTCTGTTTGGATGGAAATAAAGAAGTATTCATGCTTCTCAGCATTAAATCCATCACAGTGCTCTCCCCACCAGATACAATTTTTCCCTACGCAAGCTCAGATCAATATTTGACTTTATTTTACACTTGTAAGAGATAAATACTCTGCCATGTCCTACCTCATCAACCCAGAGGTGAATTACAGGACGTGGTTCAGTCGTGGGTAGCCAATAGCTCAGTGTAAGACCACTAAAAAATGCATCATAAGATTCAAACTCACCTGAAGTTGTTCTGTTCCCTTTGTTAGATCATTAACTGTTCCACTGTGTGAAGATAAACAATATTTCAGGGTTAGCATGACGGCAGTGAGTGAGGCACAGACCTGGCAGGGCACAGACTCACAGAGGCTCACAGTGTCCAGGGATCGTGGAGTCCAGCTCCTGCTCAGGACACCCCAAAATCCCACCCTGTGCCTCAGTGTTTGCAGGTGCTGCCCTTCAGATTGTGCTGTAAATTCCCGAGTTGCCTCAGCTGATAAATAAACTCTTCAGGCCGAGCTGTGGCCTGCAGTGACCCGTGGCTGGTGTGTCCTGTGTGCCGTGAGCCTCTGGCTGCACACAGCAGGACCAGGGCTCACACACCTTGCCACCACGGTGTGTGTTTGCCAGTGGGGACACTTCAGAGGAGGCTTCTCCCTCCTGGACACGTTCTCTGATGGACTCGCTTCCTTGTCCGAGCCCTCAGGTATAAAATGCTTTCACAGCTCCTTTGCTTCTTGCCCAAAGGAGCTCTGCCAAGACAAGCTCTTCTTCATCCTCCTGGGATCTGGCCAAACCCAAACTGCCCTGTAGTGGAAAAGTTGTCTCCCAGCTCTTCCCTGAGTGTTTTGGGTGCTAGGAGCCCCAGGGGTGTTCCAGGCCATAGGCTGTAGAACTTTGTTGTGCACAGTTCCAACCTTTGTCTGCCAGGTGACTCCAAGGCTGTTCTTAACACCATCAGAATGAAAGAATATCAGTTAATTGGAGACACTCCAGTAAAGGTAAAAGGTTAAATGCTCAACTGGAAAGTTGGAAACTTAAAAAAAAAGGAAAAAATAAAAAGTTGTGCCATTGCCTACCTGGAGCTTCAGCTTCTTTCACAGCTGTTCCTTCATGTTTTTGTGCCACAAAGGGTTACTTAGTGCTGAGATAGATCCCAGCAATTATTTCCTTTGGCTGATGTACTTCTCAAAAAGCAGCCTCTTGCTTTGGTTGTGTTACTTACACCCCTTGCTTCTTTCACATGCAGTTGGAATGTCAAGGAGTGCTCTCCCTTCTCCACTGCCACAATGTGGTTATTGTCTCATTTGGCTTGTCTTGGACAACACAGATTTGGTGGGTTTGAATTTGGATATTTTAACATTCTCTGCTCTGCGTTCCTTTTTAAGATTTTTTCTGTTATTCACACCTTCTGGAGATTTTGGGAGATTTCTTGTCATTCCCTGTCATGGTCTGGTCTAGGCTTGATCTTTGTGGCTTTTTGGTGTAACCTTCTGGAGTCCAGAGTGGATGTGTTCCAGGTGTTGGGTGCTCTCAGGACCAAGTTAGGACTCACCTTCCAGGACCTGAAGAGAGCAAGAAAGATGGAGAGAGACTTTGCAAGAGCCTGTGTGGACAGGGGCCAGGGAACGACTCCCACTGCCAGAGCAGGGATGGGGTGTTGGAAGGAATTCCTGCCTGGCAGGGTGGGCAGGGCTGGCACAGCTGGGGCTGTCCCTGGATCCCTGGCAGTGCCCAAGGTTGGACGCTGGGGCTGGAGCACCTGGGACAGTGGAAGTGTCCCTGCCATGGCACAGGTTGGACACTGGGGACAGTGGAGGTGTCCCTGCCATTGCACAGGTTGGACACTGGGGACAGTGGAGGTGTCCCTGCCATGGCACGGGTTGGACACTGGGGACAGTGGAAGTGTCCCTGCCATAGCGGGGGTGGCTCTGGGTGGGCTTTGGGGTCCCTCCAACCCAGGCCATGGATCCTGTGAAAGCTGAAACAGACCTGGGCAGAAACTCTTGGTTTTAGCAGAGATAATCCTAGTGTGACTTCTGTTCTGACTGGGACTCTTCAGCTGTTTCCTCCTCACAGAGAGGTGTATTTTTCCCATTTTGCTTTTCTAGCAGGATTTGCTCCCTGCGTGCTTTACAAGCCGTGTGTGTCCCACATCTGTCATCCCTAACATTGCGAAAATCCCGTTTGTTATTCAGACATTGATTAATTATGAAGCCAGTCTTCTGCATAAAACATAAGCTAACTGCTTTGGAGAGACTTATGAACAAATGCACGACATGAAATTGCAGAAACAAATAGTCCCACAGAGTCCCCTTTACAGAGGAGTGCAGATGGGAATCAGTCCATCACTGGATGTGCAGCAGCTGTTCCCAGGACAGCTCTTCCAAATGCAAGTGATTGCCCATCCAACCAGTGCCATGAACCAGCCGTGGTGGATTCTGAAAATTAACTTTCAGTTATTTACAAATCAGCTTCAAAACCGCTCTTTTCAATTCCAACTCCTCCAATGGCACAGTGAGGGAATGAAGGAGGAGCTGTGCAATCAAATCTGTCCATTCCCCTCGTCCTGTCCTGACACACCATCACCTCAGTACAGCTCTGGTGGCCTCAGCTGGTTCACATCACTTCCAGAAGTCCAGTTATCAAAAAAAAGCTTTACATTCAAAACTAGGGCTCAGATCCTCCCAAACTCTTGTAGAAAGGGCAGATTCTCCTGGGCATGTCCAGAACTGATCAAATAATTGCTTCAAATTCCATGCCTAAGTAACGCCTTAGTATCAGGAAGGACTTAACTGTGTTTTTTGCCAAGGAAACACTTTATCCCCAGAAGCTTTTTGAGTGTGAGGAGCAGCCAGGCAGTGCAGAGGGCAGAGTGTGCCAGGAGCAGTGACAGCTGAGGTGCTGCTGTGTGAGCTGTGGCACAGTGCCCAGGGCAGTCCCATTTTGGACAAAACTTCACTTGGCAGCTGCCTGCACCTTCTGCAGTATCAAGGAATTTAGGATCATCATCCTTGCCCGAGTAGAGGATTCATTTCCATGGCTTTTAGACATTCATCTGACATCCCTCACAGCTACTGTGCTTTTCTCTCCTTTCACATCTCTCTTTTATCTCTAAATACAAAGTTCTGCTAAATATCACTTCTCAAAACTAATAGGCGATGGGAGAGAATACTTCACATTGGTTACATCAGGAATCTTCAGAAAGTAATTCTTAGTCGGTGGAACATACAAGAAAAAAATCAATGTGTGTTTTCATGTTGCTGCAAGACAAGAAGCCTTGAATTGAGCCTGCTGCATTGTGCTTTGCCAGCAGACAGTCTTCTTAGTGCTGGACAACCTGAACCTGTCCAGCAGATCTTGAAATCTCATAGAATGGTTGGAATTTTATTCCATCAGCTTGTTCTGAGGGAAGAGAGGAGCGTGCTGGGGCAGTCAGTGCGGGCAGATTTGTGTTCACAGGCACTCCAAGATGGATCTTCATCCAGATTTTCATTTCTCTTTCTGCTGGCTGGGTTTGTTCTACTAGCAAGCAGGAATTCAGAATTAACAGGATCTAAAATGGGAAAGAAAAGACTTTCACCAGGTTTTCCTTGGCAGAAGCAAGTCAGTTTGCTCTTCCTAAGTGACCTGTGATGGTCTAGCAGGTCTGTCCAGGTTTTGCTGTTTGTTGTGAAGCCTTTTGAGCAGAATTAGGGGCTGGGGATATTCATTCTCATCCATTCTGTGGCCAGATCTTGCTATGACATTGGACTAGTGACTTAACATTTATCTGTCAATTTATTATGTGATGATATTTAGCTGAGTTTGGGCTTTTTTATGACTAAACTAAATCACAGTGTATTTGCAAAGATCCTGAAAAGGATTATTGTTCTATGAGCCGGCAGAAAACCAGTGCAGAAGTGTCAGAGGTGCAGAAATGTCGTGGTTGGTGCTCACCCAGACAACTCACTCCCAAAATCCTTGTGCCTGACAGATGAGCAGGAGGCCCTCAAGTCCATCATGAAGGACCTGGTGGCGCTGCAGATGGGCCGGCGGCACCGGCTGCCCGGCTACGACACCATGAAGAGCAAAGAGCCTGCCCACTGCAACAAGCAGGTGAGGGAGCACCTGAGCAGGGCTGGGGCTGGGGCAGGAGGGACAGAGCAGCTGCACACGGGAGCTGAGCCTGCCTCAGTGCTGTGCTCCCAGCAGCCAGGGCATCGATGGGAGTCACTCCCTGATCCTGCTCTGCCAATGTGGCAGCTCTTCTAATTTTTTGTATTTTTATGTAAGAGTAATGAATACCATATAAACTGTACGTACTATGTATTGTATATGCCATATATTTATATAGTTTAACATAATATTTTATATTACATTATATATGTATGGATACATGTATATAATGTCCTTGATATTTTGCAGCATCTCGGTATACTGCATTCTGTATTTTTTATGGGGCTTGGTCTGTCCAGCTAAAAAATTTAGCAAGTGTCTTTCTGATTTCGCAGTCATATTTTTAAGGTGGTTTTATTATTTTTTAAAGAAAAAACACAATGCCAGCAGTCCCCCGCTCTTGGGCAGCCCTGCAATAATGAACCAGTGTGCCTCTGCAGTGGAAGAAAAGAAAATTCCGGTGAGAAAACTGGCTTCATTTCCATATTAGCAATTACAAATGAGGAATGTGTCTCCAAGTTGTGTGCAGTGACTTCATGGCATTCCTTTAAGCAGGTGGGAGATGAGGAAAGCTTTTCTCTCCTGGCTCTGTCCTGGTGTGGCGGGGTCAGGACTAGGGGGAGAGGCCTGAAGCTGAAGGAGGGCAGGGTCAGATGGGATTTTGGGCAGGAATTGTTCCTGGCAGGGTGAGCAGGGCTGGCTCAGGTGCCCAGAGCAGCCCCTGGATCCCTGGCAGTGCCCCAGGCCAGGCTGGACACTGGGGCTGGACATTGGGGACAGTGGAAGTGTCCCTGCCATGGTGGGGTGGCACTGGGTGGGATTTGGGGTCCATTCATCCCAAACCAGCCTGGGACTCCCGAGGTAATGAGAGGTGGAATCAATGCTTTGGAGCCTTGTTAGGTTAATTCCACATTTCTCTAGACTTTTTCATGGAGAAAAGGATGGTCTTGATGTTCTGGTAAGGAGGAAGGACAGAACGACGCAGCTTTGTGTGGAGATGCTGAATGTCATTTAAATGAAGTGCTTCAAAGCAAAAGAACTATTTCAGTCAAAAACTGTTTGTCCATTCAAAAATTCAAAATTCATGTCATTCAAAATTCAGTTACTGGCAGCAAGACTGACATGAACAGGAGACGTTTCCTGTGTCAGTAAAATAACTCTTTTCAGTTTCATTACTGTCACAGGTTTAAGCTTTTTGGAGCAGGCTTTGAAGTTCATGTCTGTCTTCCTTATGCTTTGCCTGCTCATAATCTACTTGTTCAGCTGGATCTGGGATTTCCTTGAATGTGTTGGACAAATCCATAGGTGAAGTAATACAAAATCCTTTCCAAACCACTTTGTAACAGAAATTCAGAGATTAAATCAAAATCTGTAATTGTGATTTATGATACCATGTTGCAGAACTGGAACACTGAAGTGTTAAACTTGGATTTGTCTTTTTAATCATCTCTGAGGACAGTTTATGTGAGTTGCTTTGAGAAGTGATGGGTTCACTGCTGTCAAGGGAAGCTGAAAGCACTGGATGCTTTAGAAATCCTCGAGGTTTTCTAGGAACACCAAGATAGCTCTGAACACCTTTTCTTAGACCTTTGATGAGTAGGCATGGACGGGCAGTGTCAGGTCCTTCTGGAAAAGCCAAGCAGTGAAAGTCAAATCCCGTCCCCTTTTTCCTTTACTCCAAATGGCAGATTCCAAAGCAAGCAGTGCAGGAAAGCGTTGGAGTTTGCTTGGGTAGCAGCAAGTTAAAGAGAGGTTTCCAGAGAGCCCTGGGGATCCTTTAGTGTTGTCTAATCTCAGCTTGTGAGAGCTGTGTCACTTGGCTGCTCCGGGGCCTGAATCACACCTTGGGGTCAGGAGTTTAGTCTGAAAAATGGTGTGAATTCCATTTCCTCCAAACTGTCCTGCTTCGTTCCTTTAGACCAGGCTCCTTAAGGTAGTGTAGTGTTAAAATCAGAGCCTTATTTCCTGAAAATCCCGATAGGAAGCAGTCATTCCTTCATGCAGTGTGTCTAAGAACAACTTTCAGATCAGGAGTTGTGTAGCCTGTCATTCCTGGGCTGTTTGCTGCTCCTTTGCTCGGTTCAAAGGGGTTCTCTAGGATTTGTTTCGTTTTGGAGTGATGCTAGACTCGGTTCTTTGTGCTCCCCAAGCAGAACAGCCCTGTGTGAGCTGTGTGTGCATGACCCAGCTGCAGCTGCTCCCTGCTGGCCTGGGGAGGGCATGGTCCCTGCTCCAGGCTGCAGGGATTCTGCAGGAATTCCGTGTGCTCCAGGGGCTCCCTGGCTGCTTTTGAACTGCATTCTTGACCACGGGGCCTGCCAGAAACTTCCTCCAGCTAAAGAGCATTTCCTGGCCACGTTTTTTTGAAGTTCCTAGATGTATGATTGCCTATTGTCTGAGGCTTTCACAGATGGCTTAATCTATTCCAATCACATAAATTGTGCAGCAGAAATGATGGAGTCTTATCAGAGCAGATTTTTCCCTTTTTTTTATCTTTCTGACCTAAATTGGGATTTGACCTTCGGTGTCCAGAGTTGAAAGTTGAGCTTGTTGGCTCTTGCACAGCATCTCCTGAGTGTGCAGTGACTGCACAGGTTGTCAGTCAGTGCTTTGGGCTGTCCAGAGCGTGGTGGTGACCCCTCTGCTGAAACCTTACAGCTCTAAAAGTGACACAGAGTCAGCCTGTCTGTAACTCTGAGTTTCAGGGGCTGCATTTTTACAAAAGCGGAGATTTAGTCCATGTCTTAATGTAAAGAATAAGAAATAGGAATAAAAAATTAAAAATAGGAGTAGGAATAAAAAATGTAGCACATTCTCTCTCTTTTTTTTTTGCCATGCAAAGAAAATTAACTTCAGATTAGTAAGCAGTTAGGACTGAATTTCAGATTTTTCCCATGCAGTGTTAAAGATAGATTAATTTTTTTTTTTAAGTTTATTTCAATAAACTCTGTTTAAGTGTCAGTTTACAAAAATTACAGCTTAGTTCTTACCCCTGTCCCTCTCTTTCTCCTTCAGCAGTTTCTCCATTCCTCATGTGCTGTGTTCATGTATCAGCCACTTGTTTCCAGTCTGCTTCAGCTTCCATGGAGAAATTGAAATACTAAAATCATGATATGGTGCATTTGTGTGCTGCTGTGTGTGCCAGAGTTGCACTGTGAGCTCACCTTTTGTTCTTTCTCCTGCAGAATGATGTCAGGATAAAGTTTGAACATAATGGGGAGAGACGGTAAGTTGGCCTGCGCTGCTTTGATTCTTTGCTTAGCAGAGTAATTTAGTCATCAGTAGTTTAGCTTAAATATTTTGTTGGCTTTGCTTTCCTTTTTCCTGAATGGAAATCACAGTGAAGGCAACAGCAAACAGGTCTCACACAGCCTGGTTATTTTTAGAGATCAGCGTGTCATGAAACACTGATTTATTTCCATAATATTTATTTGTAAGTGACCTGCAGCGTTTTTAAAAGCTGTCCAGCCTGAAATAAGTTCATCCTGAAATCTTATTTCGAATATGTTCCCATTTTGTTTCATGTAACTGGAACCAAATGAAGCTGATCACACCAGCGTCATTCTTTTCTCGTTTCTCACTTCCTGATGCCCTGTCATTATCACTGCCCCGCTGAGATTGAGCAAGAGATACAGCAAGGGAAGATATTTTTGCATTGGTGTAAAAGCTTCTTTGTTATTTCCTCTGATATTTGGTTTTGAGAGACATTCTTTTACAAGAAAAAAACAGAAATTACTGAAATAACAGTTTCAGTTTTTATAGCATTGTTTGCGATGGATAAAATTGCTGAAATATTTCAAAGGAGGTTCCCAAAAGCCTCTTATTTGCCATCAGTTGCAGAGGAACTCTTGAGACATTTAATGGCTGGTGGCTGTGCACTCTCAGGAAGCTCCAGGCTTGTCTATGGTCTCAGGGTCTGCTCTCACTGAGGGAAAAATGTGATCTTGATCCTGGTTATATTGGGCAATATCATGGAAGGATTGTATCAGACATATTTTGGAGGATATTAATTGGATTGTAAGCATGAATGTGTGTCCATCTTCACAGCCACCTTGTGGGAATCCTTGGGTTTGTCCCAGACCAGGCAGTGCTTCCCACAGGATGATTTCATGCTAAAATGCAGATTTAATGTCAGTGGTGCAGGAGTTGTCTGAAGTGATCCCCACAGCCCATTCCAGCAGAGTTGTTTATGCTCATCCTTTGTCACATTTTGGGATTTCTGTTAGGAAAGCAGAGTGTTCTTTGTTGGCAAAGCAGGTCGTGGAGAACAATTTCTACTCTTCCTCAAAACTTGAACAGTTTCCTTCATTGAACTCCTGTGAGATGAATTCCATCAGTCACTTTTTGTGCTGTGGGAGAAATTTTACAGGCAGTCATCACCGGGCTTTGTCAGCCAGGTCTGCTCAGCATTCTCCTGTGTCAGGGGCTGTGGGGACAGCAGCAGAGGCACAGTGGGACACGTCACAATTTCTTGTCACACACAGTCATCATCTTACCTGTCTGCCGGGTGCATTTCGGGGGGCAGAAGGGTTTTCTCCTGTTTTTTTCTTTTCTAGAATGAAAAGGTTGATTGTGTGTCAGGGTAATTACGCAGTTGTGCCTGCCTGAATTCCCTGCTCCCAGCACAGGGTGCAGTTCCAGACAGGGAGCTTGCACCAGAATGTCAGTGTGTGTGCTTGGTTTCACTGCAGCTGCCAGAGCTGACCACAAATATTTAAGGTGGTCAGGCAGGAATGGGCTCCTTAAACCCTGCCGTCCAGGATTTTGTGTTAGAGGAGTGCACAGTTTTTAAACTAATAAAACATGTGGCACCTGAGAACAGCTCTGCTTTTGAAAGCATTGGGTGTAGAATGGGAGCCTTTATGAGGGGCTGAGAGCCACATTGCATTGGTGTGGTACCAGAGGACTGGGATTTCATCTATGGCTTTCTTAGGAAAATGTAGAAAATGTGATTGTGGGCTGCTTTTTAACAAGGACAATTATTTCCAAATAGCTGAATGTTGTAGGTGTGGTAGGAAGATAACCCTTGATGGGAAGGGGCTGAGGGGATGCTAACACAGGGGTTATTTCGGGATGGATGGCTGGGAAGCAAAGCCTGCTCTCCAGAGCTCAGGTTCATCACATCACACAGTCCCAGCAGAGTTTGGGATGGAGGGACCCCAGATCCCACCCAGAGCCACCCACCACGGCAGGGACACTTCCACTGTCCCCTTGTTCCAGCCCCAGTGTCCAGCCTGGCCTGGGCACTGCTGGGGGTCCAGGGGCAGCCACAGCTCCTGTCTGTGACCCCTAGAGAAAACCCCTCTCCCTCCTTCCCCACAGACTCACAGGGATAGTTCAGGGTCTCACTGAGTTGCCTTCCTGAGCAAGAACAGGTCCATGGCCCGCTCAGTACCCTGGCAATCCAAACAGTCCCTTGGTCATCTGTGGTGTGCTGATGTAGCAAAAGAAACTGGAGGAAGATAGATGCAAAAACCCTGAAAGTTCTTTGGTTTGAACCAGTTTTTTTCTGAAGAGTTACCTATCAAAAACTGCATCAGAAAGAACACTAATCTGCCAATTGAGGACAAAAAGTAAAACCAGATATTATAATAATTCAAGTGTGAAGAGTATCTGGGATTGTTTGGCTGGAGGAGGCTCGGGGGAGACCTTGTTGTATCCTGATATTTCTACCCGTGACAGGTTTGTGAATTGGTGCTCACAATCCAGCTCTTGTGGCAGTGTCTCATCTCTGCCAGAGCAGGTGGGATTTTTTAAGCCAGGGTGCACAGGGCATTCGTATCTGTTATGGGAAAGACATTTATTCAAAAAAGGATGTTTTTCTGCCCAAGGACAGAGGGATTCTGTTTGAAATCTCCAGTTGAGTATTGCATTTTGACAAACTGTGTGAAAACGGGCCAGAGATCAATAATTCCTTATTGAAACAATGCATATAAATTTAAATTTGAAAAGTTCACTACTTGCTTGAGGGTGAAAGGAGACCACTGAAATGCGTTTGTGATGGTTGAGCCATGAGATTTGATTTGGAGGGATCTCTCGTGCAGGATTATCCCGTTCGTGCGGCCCGTGCGCTACGAGGACGTGCAGCAGAAAGTGAAAACAGCCTTTGGGCAGCCCCTGGACCTGCACTACATGAACAACGAGGTACTGAGCCCTCCTGCTCTCTGCAAGCACCAGCTCTGTACCCAGAAACTGAATTTGCATGTCTTGCTTTGATGCAAGCCATTGCTGAATCCCTGATCCAGAGGAAAGTGCTGATCCTGGTAAAGCATCTCTCTGGTGTGTGTGGTACCACCAGCAGCATCTTGTTCTCTTGTCCTCGTGTTGCTCTCTTTCTACCTGAAACCCAAGGTCTGCATTCATATTCTGAGACCATTTTCTCATCAGAGAGTTGGGGCTGACAAGTCTCTGTTCTTTGCAAAGAGCAATTCCAGGCAGCAATTAAAACTTTTGTGATGCTTCAGAGGGCTTTGCATTAGGGTCAGCCATTTCTCTGACATGGGAGGAAAACCTCATTAAAAAGGACAGTAAGACAGTATTGGAATGAAAATCTGTGGAATAGCTGAGCAATTAGAATCCTGTTTTATAGTCTGGTCTTTTTCTAATATTTGTTTAAATACCTATTGTCGAAGTAGACCTATTTTTTTCTGTCTTTTTTAATGCTTTTTTGCCTGCTCTTTATTTTGCAGCTCTCCATTCCTTTGAAAAACCAAGACGACCTGGATAAAGCCGTGGATCTGCTAGACCGGAGCTCCAATGTGAAAAGCCTGAGGATACTGTTGCTGTCCCAGGACAGGAACCATGTGGGTAACAACTGCAGCAAAGTCCAGGGCTTTACCCTTAAAACTCCAGAGCGTGATGGCAGCGTGAACTGAGAGTGACAGGGTTCATAAAATCACTCTTCCCAGGCACAAATGCATTGCCTCAGCTGTGGGTGTCTTTTTGTGTTGGGTTTTTTTCCCTGACTCCAGCTGCTGTTTGGGGGCTAAAACATTGCAGCTTTTGAAGCTGGCTTGTGAAGGCCATTTTATATCAAATACCCAGTGGCTGTGGGCAGAAAACACTTGATGAGTTTGGTTTGCAGAGAAGTTTTACGAGCTTTGATTAATAGCACAGTGTTGAAAATGTGAGGAATTATTTTGCCTTTAGAGTACAGGATGTCCTTGAAGAAAAGCCTTTAGCACTTCTTTCCTGGGTGAGAAGCCTGGGGACAGCTTCCCGTGATGTTTCAGCTCTGCAGCCCTGATGCTTGAGTCCAGCCTGCCTGTTTCCTTTGCTGTATTCACACCTAAGATGAGCTGGGCTGGCTCTTGTTCGCTCTCCTCTATCACAGCTGGCAGTGAGTGTCAGTGTAGTTTGCTTTGTTCAGCAGTAGTATGAGAAATAGATCTTTAAGTCAAGCTCCCAGAGATGCCCATTTTGGACAATGAATGAACTGAACCTGGAGAAGGCAGGAAGAATCAGAATTTTCCCTTATTTCAGGTCTGTGACTGGAAAACACAGTTCACTCAACCAATATCTCTATTATTATGTTTTTTTTCAGAATTAAGGTCACACAGCTTTTCAAACCAAAGACCTCAATAGCTTAGATATTTGATTTGCAAATTACCACATTCTCCTGAAGAGTGTGGCACAAAAAGATGCTCTGTTGGTAGTAGCTTGTCAGTCTGGAATGTTCATCCCTGTTCGGGTTCTGCAGGCTGGGAGCTCAACTCCTGAAATAATCACACCTGTAATTCTTGAGACCATCATGATAACTTAGATGTACTTCTCAGTGTTTTGTAATGTGATAATCCATGGTGATGGAAATCCAGAGAGCTTTGGAGTGCTGGCAGCCCTTTCCCCCGTGGCTGGGGAGGTGCAGGAGGGGATGATGCTGTTCTTGTCCTGTGCCCCTTCCCTGAGCAATTGCTGTTCTGTACACAGTGCTTGGCAGGCAGGTCAGACCAGAGTTGTGCTCAGCTTTTGGTGCAGCAGGGTCAGACAATTCCCTTTGCCTGTGTTCCTGTCCGTGCCTCCAGGCTGGCATGCAGCTTTGCATGAGCACTAAACACTTGGTAAATCTCACTTGGTGGATCTGGCCAGCCAGTGGCTGCTGCTGATGTCCTTTTATGAGCTGTTTTTTCCTCTTTTACTCAAAACAGAAACAAACAGCAAAGCCTCCAGTAAGTGCCACTGTTTCCCCCTGTCCTGGAGTTTCCTGTGCTGCTCTGAGCCTGACAGGAGAGCCCTTGGTGGCATGAGCCACGAACCTGCAGCAGGTTCTTGTCTGCTGATCTCACCCCACTGAGGGAGTGAGAAGCATTATTCTTCCTGAAGTACAGGATGCAGATATTGTTTTGGTTGTGCTCTTTTCTTTTTCTGGGGATGGAAAGGTGACTTTGGCACAAATATGTACAGAAAGCAAATTACCTTTGCAGCAGTAGCTGTGTCCCTTGGACCAGGAGCCTGTGTCTGTGAGCAGCATTCACATTGATATTCTTATTCCTCTTTCTGTGACTCATTTCTTTTCTCAGTTCATCCCTGTTGCCAGAGTTTTCTTTATGTTTGGAGCTGCTGGGGCTGGAGCAGCTGTGGTGCCAAGGCCAGGCTGTCCCAGCAGCAGGGTGACCTCTGCACCCTTTATCCAGCTCCCATGAGCTGCCCGTGGTGAAGTTTATGTGAACTTTAAATCAGGCTCTCTCCTTTCAAGTGAATGTACTCATCCACTCAGTACTTTAATACTGAATTAAAGTATTTGTTTGCCTCTCAAATAATTTTCAGAAGTCAGATTTTATTTCTTTGAGGCATCTTTGGTTATGTTCTTCTCAAATAAGATAAATTCTGTAACTCAAGAGGAAGGAATATCACACCTTGTAAAACCGGGTGTGTTGGGTCACGGGTAAAATTGGAGGTGTCTGTAGGTACTGAGCCCCTGCTTTAGCACAGGATCTCATTGGCTTGGGGCAGGTTTCACATGTCTCATTCCTCTTCCTGCTGTGAATGAGATGAGGGCTCTGTGGAAAAATTATCTTTAATTAAATAAAATCTGTGTATGTCCAGGGAGGATGAATAAATTCATCTTGGCATCTCCAGTAAACTCTCCAGAATTTAATTTTACTTACTCCAAATTATGAATTTACTTTTTAAAGGCAGTGGGGAGTCAAGTTGCTTCTGAAGCAGTGCAGAGTTCAGAATTTATCTCTGCTGGTGGAAATTGGGGTGCTTCTGTGTTCTGGTCTCAGGGGTGCCAGGAGCCCCTCCTGTTGCACAGGCACCTGCCCATCGTGACTTGAGCTGCACTTTTCTGGTTCTCTGACTCCTGATTTACACCACAGTTGTGGACCTGGTTCTTCTGCTGCCTTTTTATTTGTGTTTTCTGATTTAATAGGATTTCAGGCTCTAGAACTGGTGCTCAGCACTTTCTTGGTACTAAGCATAATATTTTTGAAACTGTAGCCAGACTGCTTGAGCTCCTTCATCTCACTTTATTTTGTTTTATTCTTTTCATTTTACCCAGCAGACCAGTTCTTCACCCCATTCTGGGCTGCCCAAGCAGGTCAGGATTAAAACTTCCCAGTCTGTGGGGGATGTGAGCACGCCCTACCAGCAGCCAGAACCCAGAAGCAGGCATCTGTCTGTCAGTGAGTATTTCTGCCACTTCTCCACGTTTCTGTTTGTTGAAGTGTATCTTTGGGGCACTGGTGTTTATGGTACAGCCTCTAGGAGAGCCATGAGAAATGGAAAGGTTATCCTGGGACAAGGCAGTTCATTTTCAAAAGCTCTTAATATATTTGCAATAGAAGGTTTCAAAGTTCCTTGCTAAGCTGTGGAACAGCTGAGGAGCTGCTGAAGGGGATGTCCTAAAGCCAGAGCCATTGTGGTTAGAAATTTGGAAAGCTGATGTGAATCTATTAAGCTTTTTATTTAGATTGGCAATTTCAGTTCATGAAACCTAGGTTTAATTTTTTTTAATGTCGGGCTTTGGAATCTGTCCTGACTCCTGTAATCAAGCATTTTACTAGGAATTATTATTGCATAATAATAATAATTATTATCCAGCTAGCATCCTACTAGCTGAGTTGCCTAAACTTTCACTCTGCGAATTATCAGGTGAGTAAAGCACAAGACAAAATCAGAGGTGCACAAAAGATAATCTAAAAAGTCAGAGTAATATGTACCTTTGTCTCCTTTCTTTGGATCTCTGTCAGCTCAGTGGACTCCTGTTTAGGGAAAAGGTTTCTGTAAGATTTCTGTGGTTTTTATGACTTGCCATCTCTGGCAGATCTGTCTGATTTCTCCCAATTTCTGTGTTACAACCTTCTGTGTAACCGTGCAGCACAATTCAGATCTGTTCTTGAGCAATGCTCAAAGCCGTTAACCTTTATATGAAAAACTAAAACATGTAAAACACTTTCGAGGATTTTTGGGCCCAAAAAACCCCAAAAAGTGTGTGGTTTAGGATTTGACTGCTGGGTGTGAAGCTGAAGGAGCAGTGAAGGTGCAGGAGGAAGGTGAGAGTGTGAAGTGCTGCTCGGGTAAACTCTTTGTGCTTCAGAAAGGAGAGAAGGAGCATTTCATTCAGAAGTGAGAGAAGGATGACTCTGCTTGTTACCCCAGCTGTTCTGGGGCTTGTCAGAGCTACAAAGGGTACAAAGGGCAGTACCAGGAGCTGGGAATGTCAGAATTGTTTTGTTTGCAAGTTCTGCACTGTGAAAAAGGAGTGCTTCAGTGTCATTAACTCTTTGAACTTGAGGCAGAATTTATACGTGGTTTTAGATCAGTATTTGCAGTGCAAAGTATCAAATAATAAATGAGCTTAACCCACAACAGTGTCCATACTGGGGGGGTCCAAACCAGAGCTGGATGTGCATTGCTCTGACCAGAGGTAATTGGGAGAATGAGCTCAGAGGGAAGGACTTGTGAGCTGGAGCAGCAGGTCTCAGTGTGGGACTTGTCTAACAAACCTGCTTGGATCCTGAGAAGAGTTTGCTGATCTCTTCCTGGACAATTTGCTTTTATGAAGCAGCAAAGAAACAAAGAAGTACTGAAAGCTTGTGAAGTACGTGACTGAAAAGGGAACAAAAAGCCTTTCCCCATCCTCCTAGTTTGAAGTTAATATGTATAAAAAGAGCAGCATTCCTTGGTCCTGAGAAGTGGTATCCATGCATGTCTGAACACTGTGTTTCTTCTGTAACAGACAAATTGAATGCCAAAATTATTTTATTTTAAATATCTCTCTATATATTTCTCTTTACTGACATTCTGAGGTATCCAGATAATGGTGCCAAAGCCAACAGACTCTAGCAAGTGTCTGTCATGGGTAAATGTGTAGCAATAAGGGGCCCCTTCTATATCCCAGTTACACACTCTTTCCTCTTATCCCAGCTGGTGGATGCTTTCTCCATAGCTTGTCATTCATCAGTCAGGAAACCACTGGCTTTATTTTGTGAGCATGTCAAAGCAGGAGACTGTTGCATTATGAAGAGGTCCAGAGGAGTTCCAGTTCTGTCAGAGCTCTGCTGGTAACTCGGCCATGGCTCAGTCTCGATTTCTTCTTCCTTCTCTTTTCCTGTCCTTGGTTTGACCGAGGAGTGTGCTCTGTTTCCTGGTGTTCCAGGCGTAGACACTGCCCAGCTCGTACCATGTCATGCACTAAAGTCCAAAGCCATGTTCAACTAAAGCTTTCTGCAAGCAGGAGAGGGACCTGAGTGGTGCCTGAGCTCCAAATGGCCTCGAGCCTGTTGTCACCAGCTCAGAGCTTTGGAAGCAAAGATAACTTCTATTTAAAAGAAAAAAAAAAAAGTTGCTAAGCATTCTGGCAGGGCTTGTGTTTTTTCCACTCACTTCCTTTAATATACATGGATTTAGTGCCGACTTCCCTTTCCTGCCAGGGATGGGGCCTTTCCCCAGCAGAGCTGGGCCAGGGCCAGGGCCCTGCGCTGGCTCTGCCTGGCATCCTCGGAAGGAGTGAAAGTGCAGCTGGGCTGGGGCACAGCTGGGCTGTCCCACCCTCCAGGCTGCTCCACAGCACACGGGAGATCCTGGGAATCACCTGCTGGCTCTGAGCAATTGTGGCCTTGGCTTCGTGCTCTTGCAGGTCTTCTCCAGCCTTAATGATCCTGTGATTTTACTAATCCCTTTTTTCATGTAGTTCACCCCTTTGCACTCTAAGCTGTGCCAGCATTGTTTGTTTTCCTTCTGCAGTCCCCTGAAAGGTGTGTGCTCCCTTCTCCCAGCTCTTTGCCTTCGCTCTTTGTTACAACTTCTATGGAAAATATTTTCCTTGGGAGAATATTTGCTGATCTTTACCCATCTTTCCCAGCACCTGAGTACACACAGTTAACTTCAGGCAGTGTTGTAAGGAGCACAGCTGGAGAGCTGATCTTCACCTGCTGCCTCTGGCTGTGAGTGACCTCGGGCAGATTGGCTGGACCACAGCAGATCTTGGAGCTCACAGGGGGAGTTGGTGGCAGCTGCAGGTGGAAAGGTCACTGCTAAAAGGGTATTTTTTTCTTCCTGTGTCTAAAGTTTCATCTTCTTTGAGATCTGCAAGGAAAAAATAAACCCTAAGGGAGAAGTTTGTAGCACAAGAGAAACTCTTTAGGTAGTGCCACTAAGAGATGATTAAACTGGGATTATGCTCAGAGGGTTGAGCAGAAGAGGTTAGAAGTAGGTGACTGCTTTGTCAGGAGCTTCAGCAATAATCTCGTGGCATCTAAAACATCAGCAATAATCTCGTAGCATGTAAAACATCAGCAATAATCTCGTATCATCTCAAACATCAGAATACTCTGTCAGTGTGTCAGTCAGTGGAGGTGCCCATCAGACAGTTTGGATTTCTGGGTCCGTGTGTGTGCGGGGTCCCTCTGGCATTGCTGCCGTGATGGCTGTGGTGCTGCTGGGGCAGGTTTGGGGTGCTGAGGGAGGCAGTGGGAGCCAGCAGCAGTGCCAATGTCAGTGCTGTGCCATGCTGTGAGCCAGCAGCAGGCCATGCTGTCCTCTCCTGTCCTTGTCACAGGCTCGCAGAGCACGGGCCGCAGCTCGCCCCCGCCCGGCTACGTCCCCGAGCGGCAGCAGCGCATCGCGCGCCAGGGCTCCTACACCAGCATCCACAGCGAGGGCGAGTTCATCCCCGAGACCAGCGAGCAGTGCGTGAGTGCCCGGCCCCTCTCCTCTCCCGAGTGCTCCCTGCCTGTGCTCAGACACAAAGCTGTGCCTGCCCCGTCCCTGCAAGGGACCAGGGGCAGCCTTGGAGCAGCCTGAGCTGCCCATGGCAGGGAGGGGAATTGGTGACCCTTTCCAACCCAAACCATTCTGGCGTTCCGAAAGTGCTGCTTTCTGCTTTCAAACTGCTTCAAATTGTAACTGGGTAAGTTCAAAGCCTTTGTTGGGCTGCCAGAAGCAGTTCCCCGTTCTGGGCATTGCCCCTCCACCTCTGACTGAGCAGTTTTGGTGCTGTCACACATGTGACAAGGTTTCCTATTACCAGGTTTGTGTGACTCCTTTGCTTTTGAAACTCTGCTTCCCATTCAAAAAAAGTGGGAAGTGAGGCCAAAGGGCAACTTGCAGGTGGAGGCAGCAGCACCAGCAGGCTGCTCTGGAGCCAGTTGAGATCAAAATGCAGCACAAGGCTTCCAAAGCTTGCATTTTTCACAGCAGAGTCCTTCAACAACTAAAGCAGTGCCTCAAATTTTACATGAAGTGAAAGGATGCCTGATTTCTATGGGAAATAAAGGAAAATTGTACATTTAAAAATAGGTTTAGACTCCCTTCTTCAGCTGGACATCCTGCAGGCAAGCAGTTGTGGGCTCTGCTCTCCTGGGCCCTGCACTGACGTTGCTGTGTGTTTTCTTCTGTGTTGCAGATGTTGGACCCTCTAAGCAGTGCTGAAAACTCAGTGTCAGGGAGCTGCCAGTCCTTGGACAGGTGAGCAGCCAGGTACAAATGTACAACTGGTGAGAACATGTGTACTCAGATGGAAATGCCAGTTGTACTTACATAAAACCCTGGTTTCTGTCTCCTACATTTTCTTGGAGTGAAACAGGAACTCACTTCCTACCTATATCCCTCTGTATTTCTTAAAGAGCATTAAGTATGTCTTAAGGCTGTGTTATTTTCTGGCACAGCCACAGACCAGCACACTGGTGCTTCAGTAGCTTTGTGTTATAAATACAAAGCTCTGAAGCAAGCAGCCTGTGTGGAGCCACTCCTCTGACAACATCTGGCTGCAGGGTATTTAAACCTCTTTTAGACAAGGCTCTACTTGTTCATTTGAAAAACAAAACAACAAGAAAATACCCCGAACAGCAGCAGATCTTATTCTTGCCTTTTGTCTCTGCTAGCCCCTCTTTTCGGAAGTCACGGATGTCCAGGGCACAGAGCTTTCCTGATAACAGACAGGAGTTCTCAGGTGAGACTTTGCTGCAGAGCTTGTTTGGTCCAGAGCTTTCTGCCCTGGGCTGGCCGCCCTCCCTGCTTGCTGGGATTGTAGAAATAGAAGAACTGGGGGATGTGTTGATGGAAAAGCCATGAAGTTATTTATTGCCTCTTGCTAAAAACCTGCTGTTACAGGAAAATTCTGTCATTAGAAGGTAGGTTTTTTGAAGGAGCCTCACTCTTGTCTTTGCTTGCCAGACCGTGAGAATCAGATCTACGACAAAGCAGGCAAGGGTGGCACCTACCCTCGGCGCTACAACGTCTCCATGCAGCACAAGGACTACAGTGACGGTGAGTCAGGCTCAGACCCCTGGTCCAGGCTGCAGAAAACTGGTGAGGCAATGGCAACCTCTGTCAGTGCAGCTCCTGTTTGGAGAGCCTGCAGTGCCCTGGTCCTTGTGGTTAGTGCTGCTGTGCATGGTGCCATGTTTTCATGGAAACCAATGGTTGTTGTTTGTAATTCTTTGTTTACTTTAGAATTCTTTGTTTACTTTGTCCTTTCTGGGGTAACCCAGGCTGAGTAGGGGGATTGTGGACATGGTTGTTGGACTTCACCCTATCTAAGTGGTTTCCTACCACAGAGATTATTTGTACTTTGTTAATTTGCATTGCAGACGTGCTTCTGTATCTTTTAAATATAGCAGGGACTTAAAGAATTACATCTCTGCTCATCAGATGGCTTTATGCAAATTAATCTCTCAAAATTTCATGAGATGCAAGTTGGCACAATCTTTGTTTATGGTTTATATCTGCAAGTCCAGGCACATTATCTAGAAAGTCATTTTGTGTGTAGTTGTTAACAAAACTCGGAGCTTGTGCTCAGAGCCTGTAAAGCAGATTTTTCCTTTGGAAGGTAAGTTTAGATCTTACAGCACTGAGGGCATTACGAAGTGTTCTCTGCCTTCTGCTTTGGGAATGATCCAGAGCTGTTCTGAGCTCAGACAGCACCAGCCCTGAGCTGTTACATTTTTGGATCTTGTCTGTTTGGCAGCAGATTCTGCTCCATGGGAACAGAGCAGAACTTGGGATTTCTGTATTTCTGTCCCTTGTCCCTGCCTCTCAGCCCCCAGCCGTTCCCTTCCACTCCAAGCATTTATTTAAAAGGTTCCTTTCCCCCAGGCCGGAGGACGTTTCCCCGGATCCGACGTCACCAAGGCAATCTGTTCACCCTGGTGCCTTCGAGCCGCTCCCTGAGCACCAACGGAGAGAACCTGGGGCTGGCGCTGCAGTACCTGGAGCCGCGCGGGCGCCTGCGCAGCGCCGACAGCGAGAACGCGCTAGGCGTGCAGGAGAGGAGCATGGCCACCAAGTGTAGGCTCCTGGGGCTGGTCTGGGGACACTGCCACCAAGCGTGGGCTGTGGGCAGGGGTCACTGCCACCAGGTGTGGGCTCCTGGGCTGGAAATGACCCCTAGGCTATAGTGGTTATAGAGAGCCTTGCAGTGAAATTCTTCCACAGAGGTAACCCCAAGCTAGCTCAGCAAAGACCTCAGAATAATGTCCTTCAAGTTGTCGCAGAAGCTTAAGTCATTCCCAGCTGCCTGGGATTGATTTAGCAAGGCTAATCCAGCTCTTCATCTGATGCCTGTGATAATTGCAGATCAGAGGGTTGGAAGCTGCTCTTTAGTTGCTCCATCATCTCTTCAGGTAGTGATTTTGTGGAATCCACCTGCTGGTGGAATGAAATGTCACCAACCCCATTGAGCAGCTTGTCTGTAAAAGATATTTTTAGAGTTTCATGGTGTCATTATTGGGGCACCAGTCAGCAGATGGTCGGTTCTGTTCAGAGCTCTGCCAGCACCTCCTTACTCTGGGAGAGCACCTCAGGTTTATTCACCTACAGAACCCTGCCTCAGTGCCAGTGTGAGGGAGGTGGGTCCTGGCAAAGCCCCCCTTTGTTTGTGGCAGTGCTCGGGGCAGAGCAGTGACTGCTGTTCCCTCTCAGCTCCCAGTGCTCCCATGAACTGGCGCCGGGGGAAGCTGCTGGGCCAGGGCGCCTTCGGCCGCGTGTACCTGTGCTACGACGTGGACACGGGCAGGGAGCTGGCGGCCAAGCAGGTCCAGTTCGACCCTGAGAGCCCCGAGACGAGCAAGGTAATTCTCATCTCAGCCTCCAAAACCCTGCAGGCTCCTGTACAATGTCTCTCTCTGTCTGTCCTTGAAAGCTGGCATCCTATTTAGTTTGTACTAAGGTTTCAAGTCATGTGGAGAAGAATAGGAGTCGTTTAAAAATTACTTTTCTGTGTTATTAACTTCAGCCTGAAACTAAAATCCATTTTCTGGCTTCATTCTTGGCTCTCCTTTCTCAGCTTTTTGGGTTTTTGCCAGGTTACTTGAGGAATACTGGACTGCCCTGTGTTCCTGGTTAGACATGGATGTGAATGAAACCAAACCCAGCAAGAGTAGGGTTGGTTTTTTTTCCCTTTTTGAACAAAAATAGCTGCTTGCACATGCAAAATCATTAATCAAGAAGAGTGATGTGACAACGTTTTAGAGACAGTGGAGATGGGATGGGCACCTTGAAATTATGGGACAGCATAAACTCAGCTCCCTGCACAGGGGATGAGGCTGGAATGGCTTTTGCCATTTTAACAATGTACCAGTTTCCCAATTTTGAACAAATTCACTTTGAGTTCAAATAACTGATCCATGAAGATTTAATTATTCTGATTTTATATGGGATATTGGTGCCAAGATATGTCCTAAATTGGGAAGTTCTACTATGTCTGTGTTGAAAATCAGACAGTAAGTCTGAGCCAAGGAGGAATAGGCTGAAATACATTTTGAAGGCACTGAAACTCCAAACCTTAAACTATTATTTGATTAAGCTGATTAAGCAGCTTCCTCTGGTTCCATGTGTCCCTACAACATCCAGGTTGTTGCTCTAAGGTTCTGCATCTCCTCCCAGAGTGAGAGAGCTGAACCTGATAACTTTCTCATAGCAGGAAAGAGTTAAGTGGGACTAATTGGAGAGAAAACATTTTTCCTTTTTCCATGAATCCTCATGCTCCAGTAGCTGTGATGCTCCTCCTGTTCAGTCCCTGGATTCAGCAAGAACCTGATACTTTTTCTGAACAACAATCTGTGATTCCATCTGAAGCTATTGGATAACCTCTCTGCACTGTGATACCCTCTTGTCTGTGGCAAGAGCAAAGCAAAGGATCAGTTTCATGTGCAGAGCTGCAGATTCTTTGAAGTGAATAGGAGAGGAAGCTGTTTGTAGGGTTGATTCCAGTAAATCATCAGTGTGAATCAGGACTGGGTGACAGAAACTTAGCAATTCTCAGCACCTGCTGTTTTGCTCTGCAGTGGGTTGAGGTTCCAGTTCTGTAACTGTATTCAGAGCTGTTTCATAATTACTCTCCCTGCCCTCAGCTTAGTGAGAGACCTGAGGTTCTACCTGTGTTGTGGGTGAAGAATCCTTTCAGCTACCCCGGGTAGAGCCATGCAGCTGACAGAATCAAGGCAAGGAACAAAGTTTTTCTGGTGCTAAATCCATATATGATACTGCCGGTAACATTTGCTGTTTCCAAGAGGCAGATAAAGCCATGTCATGGATTACACTTCTCATCCTGCCAGGGACATGACAAATTTATTATTTTTCATATTTATTATATATTTCCTGGGGCTGCAATCTTATTCTCTCCTTCAACATCCATAGGAAGTGAGCGCCCTGGAGTGTGAAATTCAGCTGCTGAAGAATCTCCAGCACGACCGCATCGTGCAGTATTATGGCTGCTTGAGGGACCGAGCAGAGAAGACCTTGACCATCTTCATGGAGTACATGCCAGGGGTAAGAGAACACAGCAGGGAGCAGAGAGGGACGTGCCTGGGTTGGTTAGCTGGTTTATTGCTGTGTCATCCACCTCTTAGGGCTTCTCACACAGGTTCATAATGCCACCACTTTCATTTTATTTATGCCCAAATAACCCTTGTGGTTTTTTCCCTAAGTGTCTTGTACTTGAAATGCATTCTCTGTAACAGTCACTAAAGCCAGTTCTTTTCTTCAGTCCAAATTTGTTCTACCAAAGTACCTCAAAGGACTTGGGCCAACATGGAAATCCTGGTAACTGAATTACCAGAATCATGGTACAGCAAGTGAGGCTAAAACTGACTCTCCGAATAGAGAAGATTTTTAGTTCAGTCTGCTGAACTGTTTTATTGCTTGCCTTCACAGCCAGTTGTACCAGCAGACAGAACCTCCTTAAGGTATTTTTTGCCATGTGGCCTGTCCTTGCTGTTGTTAAAAAAGGCTTCTTAGGGCAGGTGCTCAGGGAGCCTCCCAGAAAGGCTTCAGCAGAGGCCAGAGTTCACACAGGACCCTTGGGTGAGGAACACCCAGGGCTTGAGTGGGCACTGGAGGTTTGTGCTTTGTCACCTCAGTGGTCGTTGTGCCCTGTGTTTTCGGCAGGCCGCAGTGGCCAATGTGCCCTGTGTTTTTGGCCATCTCAGTGGCCATTGTGCCCTGTGTTTTTGGCAGGGCTCAGTCAAGGACCAGCTGAAGGCGTACGGGGCGCTCACCGAGAACGTCACCCGGAAATACACGCGGCAGATCCTCGAGGGCGTCTCCTACCTGCACAGCAACATGATCGTGCACAGGGACATCAAGGGTGAGAGCAGAGCCCCAGGGACTCTGCCAGCACAGGGGCACTTGCTGTCACAGCACAAGGGTTTCACCTGGGCACCCACCAGATAATGGCAGCACTGGGGTTCTGGATCTCATGGCAGCTCTGGGGGAAGAATTGGTTTTGGTGTCTAAACCTCAGTTTGTGTCCACATAAAAGCCAAGCTCTAAAGTTTGCTTTTTCCCTGGTTCTTTGTGTTCAGGACCTCTGACCAAGTAAAGTGGAGATGGACTTGTTTATTGTAGGAGTTCAAAGTGGTTTAATTAGCTACATCTGCTGCCCAGCTGACCAGAAAGCAATGCTTGCACTCACCAAAGCAGCATCCCAATAAAATCCTTCTCTACACAGCTCTGTTCTCTCTCAGTCCTTGGCCTGGGGGCCCTGCTAGGCTGGCTGTGCTGTTTACAGGCACTGTAACAATGCTGGTGCTGACTCAGCTCTCATTTCCCTCCCCCCCTTCACTTCCTTGTGTTTTTCCCTGAAGTTTTTCCCATTTACAGCCATTAGCAATTGGCTTGTCTACAGCCTGCATTAAAGCAATGATGTTTAGCAGGTCACCTGAGGCTTAATGGGGAAGGAGCCATACCATGAGCTCGGGTGTTTGGGGTTGGATGTCGTTCTGCAGGCTGCAGATCCAACAGCTGGACTGCCTGCAAACAGCTGTCTTCGTTTTGTGCCTCTGTCCAGGTGCCAACATCCTGCGTGACTCTGCTGGCAACGTGAAGCTGGGCGACTTCGGGGCCAGCAAGCGGCTGCAGACCATCTGCATGTCGGGGACCGGCATCCGCTCGGTCACGGGCACCCCGTACTGGATGAGCCCCGAGGTGATCAGTGGGGAAGGCTACGGCAGGAAGGCCGACGTGTGGTGAGCCTTGCACTTGTCCTCAGGTCACTGCCCAGCTCTCCTGCAGCCACGCAGCACAGGCACCTTCTGCCTCCTCAGCAGGCAAATCCTCGTCTTGTCAGGATGGAAGCTTGGAGGAGAATTGAACTCAAGACACGATCTTCTGCAGGCTGTGCTTTGCAGTGTTAGCACCCAACTACTCCCTCAGTTTTTCAGGAGCAGTTTTAGTTTTTCAGGAAGTTCCCACTCATTCCTTCCTCACACTGATAGGTGGTTTTTTGCTTTCTGGCTGGTGCAATGCTTTCATCCTTCTCATGCTCTCAGTCACTTGGTGGAATTCTTGGGGTGTTCTCTGCAGGGCCAGGAATTGGGGTGATGATCCTTGTGGGCCCTTCCCAGGAGATTCTATGATTCTGTGATACCCTTAGAAGACCAACTGAAGGTTTTCATTTGGATATGAAATGAGAACTATGCTTAAAGCATACTGGAAATTAATAGAATTTTAGCCTTAAAGGAAAGATGCCCCAACCTGGAATAACAGAAAAGGTCCAGGTCAGATCAGAGATGATCTGCATGAATGGAAACTGTAGCTGTGCTATTATTGGCATAGCCAAGGAACAGCCTCTGTCAAAAGAGCAAAATGATCCTGTGCCAAAATGTTAATTTTTTGGGGGCCTTAAAAAGGTGAGATTATAAACTTAAAGGAAACAACAGGGACAAAAGGTCTGGTTGTGCCTCCACAGTAAAGCAGAGCCTGTTTCCTGTACAAGCAGTGAGTGGAAACAGCTGAAATGTGTCTCATCTGCAAAGAGTTAAATCCTGCAGACTCTCCCAGTTGGGATGCTTGGGGGGAGAGTGGAGCACGTGCCCTTCCCCCTGCGCTGGTGCAGTTGTGGATTTCCTCTTGGTGCTGACATTGGTCCATTCCCACTGGCCAGGCTCCAGTTCCTACAATCCCAATCATTATTTTGGGGGGTCAGAATTTTCCAGTGCAGCGCTGGTCCCAGGGTGGATGTGTATGGCCCAGAGGCTCAGAAACGTAACAAATCCATCCACCTGGCTCTGTGCCACTGCTGCAGGCCCCTCTCCAGTTTTCTTTTTCCTAAATAGTAGAATATGTGAGCTATTTGTTATTGCTGGAGTGACTTGACATGAAAAACATTCCTGCTGTTTGCTGAATATCTTAAAGAAACCGGATCTGCTTAAACAGTATAAATCAGTCTAAACAATAATACATCCCTGCTTGCTTTTGAGCAAACCCCCAGCACTTCAGCACACATGGTTTGCATTTTCTGTACTCTCTTCTAGTAAGTCTGAAATGGCTGGAAACTGCAAAATTTTCACGTTGGATTTTAAACTTTGTTGAGAAATCAGTTCTTGCATATTCACTGCATTTAATTCCTTTCCTTCCTTGTCTTGGCAGTTGATGCAGGTCTGCCTCTCAACATGTCTTCTGCTTTCATTTCACCTCAAAGAAGGTTTAGTTGTAAGGTAGAGGAGGCAGATTTGCCTTTTTAATGGAAAGATGTGACATAAACACAGGATTGGATATTAAAATTCACTAATGGCTTTTACCTAATCTGTGGCCTGGAGGAAGCAATTAATCCCTTTGGAATGAGCCCCATCAGTGCAGTGGCACAGCAGCCATCTCCCCTGGAGTCACACTGCTCAGAAGGGTGGCTCAGCCATGTCCCAGAGCCACGTCCTTGCCCTGGAGCAGCCTGCAGAGCCCCATTAACTCTAGAGGGGATTTTTCCTTAAGGTAATGATGCATCTGTCCCACAGGGATTTAACTTACTGCCTTCCCACTTTGGAGCTGGTACGACTTCAATTATTTTTTGACTGATGCTTGGTTTCTTGTGAAGAGAAGATATTATTAGGTTGTGTTTTCCTAACGTGGGCATTTTGAGGATGTGACTGAAAAGGGATTTTGCTGAAATGGCTTTGTGGGGTCAACGATTCACTGAACCTTGAGTGTTAGAAAGTCTGTTTTCTACCTTGCAACTCAGCAAGTGGAGCCTCTGAGCGCCTGGTCTGGTGGAACGTGTCCCTGCACAGGGCGGGACATTGGAACAGGATGGTCCTGAAGGTCCCTTCCAGCCCAGCCATGCTATGTCTCTTGACTCTGAGTGCCTCTGAGTTACAGCAGCAGCACCTGAGGGACCAGAAGGGACTTTGAGCCCAGGGGAGGGGACGTGGGGCCCTTTGCAGGAGTCCCTGCTCTGCTGGCAGCTCTGGCAGCTCTGGCTCTGGGCTGGGGCTCGCTGGGCACACACTGAGCTGGGGCAGCTCTTCTGGGAAGGGAGTGGCTGGCTGGGTTCTCACGGGTGTTTCCCCTGTGCTTTGCAGGAGCCTGGGCTGCACCGTGGTGGAGATGCTGACGGAGAAGCCGCCCTGGGCAGAGTACGAGGCCATGGCTGCCATCTTCAAAATCGCCACGCAGCCCACCAACCCCCAGCTGCCCTCCCACATATCAGAACATTGCAGGGACTTCCTAAAGCAGATCTTTGTGGAAGCCAGGCACAGACCCTCTGCTGAAGAGCTGCTCAGACACCAGTTTGCACAGCTCCAGTACTGAATTACCTCCCTTGCTCGCAGCTCCTGCCGGGCTTTCCGTGCCCTGTCTTGTCCAGTTGCAACTGCCCCTTGTGGTGCTGCATCTTCAGAATGCCAACTCAGCCAGGCCCAGTCCTTTGGCAAGTTCTGCCTAGGAGCTTGGGCTCTGCTCTCGTGCCTGATTCCTTCGTTTGCTGGGCTGATGTTCATCGTGCCGACCGTGTCCGAGCAGAGCTGCGTTTTTGCCCGAGCTGCTGGATGTGTGCTCTCTGCAGGAGGGGGAGCCTGAAAGGGTCTGCACTGAACCCAGTGGGACCTGGGAGAGCTCCAGCAGAGCAGAGCCATGCACAGCTTCCAGAGCAGCTCTGGCAGTCCCTGCTTTCCCCTGGTGGGGCTCCAGAGGCGAATCCAGCACCTGAATCCAGCAGAACACCATGGAGCGGGCCCTGCTGGACTATGGGATGTTTCTCTTCTTGCGTATTCAGCATCTGAAGGTGTTCAGAAAATATTGATTCAGAAGTATGTGAATAGTGTTATTTTATAATGAACCCGTGGATTTGGGGCTGGGGGTGAGGTCTTTCCAGCTGAATGTCAGGATAATCAGACGGGTTTCAGCAGAGTGCAGTCACTCCAGGGCCTGAGGGATGGGCTCTCCTGCTGCTGTTGGAGAATCCAGAGCTGATTTCCAGGTTTGATCTGTCCCAGCATTAGCACAGTGTTAGTCTGTGTCATACCAAACAAGTCTGTGCTCCTGCTTCCTCTCCCTGCTGGGTCCAAACAAAACCTCTCTGGAAGGGAATTCTGTGGAATTCAGCTTCCTCCTGCATCTGTCTCTTTGGCTGGTAACATCTTACCATCCTTCTAACCAAAGATAGTCCATCTGGTGCCCAGGAATTCACTTCAGAGTTTATTTGAGCACATGGCTAATGGAAAATTGAGGATTTCTTGGGGAGAATTGCTGGACCCTCGTTCTTGTTGTGCACATGAAGCTGGAGTCGAGCTCAGCCCTTTGCAGGTGTGCAAGGCATCGTTTCACAGTTCCATAAAAATGTTATGGCCTAACTTAAATAAGCTTTTGTAGGAGTCCAATCAAACAGGGAACCTGAGAAGACATTTTAAATGCTAGCAAATTCTGAAATGACCTGGAGATTCCCATGCAGGTTCCAGCAGAACATACCCAAGTGATTGTGCACTTGGAAAATACCACGAGTCAGAGGACTGAGGTCCTCAAATCCTCTGATTTGGGCACTAATCTTTATTTCACTCATGAAAGACCAGCAGTTTTTAAGTGCTGGGGATTCGTGGAGTGATTATAAGTTATCTCTGAAAAATGAGACAAAGAAAAGCAAATGTTAACTAAAATACTGCTCTATATGGCAACACTGAAGGTGTTCTGCTCTTGAATTGGAAACCGTATTAAGGTTCCACACACCTCCACTCTTCTCCCCCATAAAAAATTGAAAATTGCTTCATAATGCAGTAAAATTAAGTTTTTAAGTGAATACTAATAGCAGGATGAGACAAGTTTTAATGAAACCAAGCTCCTTCAACACATGAAAAATACTGTGTTGAATTGCAAGAGGAAAAAAAAGAACCCTAAAAGCCCCAGCCAACCAAAAGTCCTGAAAAGCTTTAACAATATGAGATGTTTTTTCTGTGCCAAACCCAGAGCAAAGTGTAACCAGTGAGAGCTGGTGGTGTTTGTTTTCCAGCTCCCTGCTCTACCCAAGGATGCACTGTCCCACTTGTGGGCACTTCGGGGATCCCTTTCATGCAAGCCCTTGTTCCATAATTTATTTCATTGCGGTGGGAGCACTTAGCTGATGTTTTCCCAGGCAGGACTCAGCTCCAGGTTGTGCAGAGCCTTGCCCTGGGCTCTCGGGGTGAGGAGCACTGCTGGGCCCAGCTCTCCCCCTTGCCCCCTCAGTGAACCAAAGATTGGAGTTTGCACGAGTGCCCATCCCTGCAGGGATCAGGAGCACAGTGACATCTGCACGCTGGCCCTCTGTCCTTGTCCTCACCAGCTCAGACCTGCCCTGGCCTTTCTCTTGTCCACGTGCTGGGGAGAGCAGGGTGAGGAAACAGCAGGACTTGTGTCACAGGACCTCAATCCTAAGGAGCTGGTGTGGCTTTCACTTCACCCCCGTCACGGGAGGCGCTGCCAGAGCAGAGCAGGAGCCCCCAGAGCTTGGGGTGAGGCCTGATCCCTCTGTGCTGGGTGAACAGGAGGCCCCGGGGCCTGGGGTGAGCCCTGCTCCCTCTGTGCCCTGATCCCCCTGTGCTGGGTGTGACCCCTGAGCAGAGCCCCCCGAGCCCCCCAGGCTGTGCTGGCAGCCAGGAGCCCTTGGCCAGTGGCAGAGCAGGGCCCAGCTGGGGCTGCCACACTGGGCACAGAACAAGCCAAAGCATTACCTGTAAGTTTGGAGATGCACTTTTCTGAATGTAGTTTATATCGCTCTTTTTTAGCTCTTTTTACATCATGTAAACGGTGATGCCTCATATTTTTTTTTTTTAATTTATATCATAAAAGATCATATTTGGTGATTTTTATATATATCGACTGTTATGGGGTGGGGGAAGGTGGGGAAATAAATTTGACGCCTTTATGAATTTAAAAAGGAAAAAAAGCAGCTGGTTTTGCAGAGAATTTGCTGATGGTTTATAATTAGTAGAGCCAAGCCAAAATGCCTCTTTGTTTCCTCACAGCCCTCTTGATTATGGAGAAGGAAGATCTAAATTCCTGAGTCCACTGCTCCGAGGAATAGCTTGGGGCTGACATGGATACCACAGGCCTTTAACAGCCCTGGCAGCAAGAGAGGTTCAAGTGGACAGAAATGTAATTATACCTCAGAATTGAATTCTATCTGGCCTCTTTATCCCGGCAGACTAGAAAAAAACTGGGAATAAACTAATTTAGGGGAGAGTGGAGGAGGAGTGCCAGGCTGACAAAAAGCTCTTGTGTCAATTCCAGATGTCACCTTGGATTTCCTGCTGTTCCTTCCAGGGAGGGATGTGTGGGGAATATTGAGACCTGGGACCCCTGATGGAAGGTGCTGCAGAAATGGGGAATATTCTGTTCGACAAAGAATTCCTTTTCAGAGTCCCAGTGTCCTGAAATGGTTAAAACTAACCAGAAATGCCCAAGATTCCCGCTGGAGAGGAACCTGGGGGAATTTGGCTGTCCCTGAGGTTAGTCAGGAAACAAAGCAGGGACATTTTGGTCTTGGTGTGACGATTCTGTGCCTTCCAGGTTATTTGCTTGCTCTCCAGAAAAACCCATATTTGCCCATTCTAGTGGCACTTAGGTGGCATCAATTTGGATGGGTTTTTTGGGGTGGATTTTTGCCTAATAAATATTCCAAAGGACTTGAAGCTGCTCTGAAGAGTTCCCATTGGCACCAGCACTGGCTGACAGAAGGTAGGTGTGCCAGGAGCAGTTCAGAAGGGAAGAGGATTTTTAATCCCCTTGAGTGATGCAAGGCAGGGAGAAAAGGCTTTAACCTGGATTGTGCAGGAGACCTTGACCCAGTAGTCTCTATTTACCGACCGGGGGCTTGCAGTGCAAAGCCAGGCCAATGTATCCTTTTATTTACAATAAAATTATCATTTATATGAAAGCCTGCTTTGGTGAATGTCCTTTCAAAAAGCCAAAATTTGACCAAAGAAAGCCTCTGGTTTTCAAACATGTGGAAATAGCCTGAGCTCCCTCCCAGGTGTGGCATTGAGTGTGGCAGTGAATTTGGGCAGAAGAAGCTTTGCTGTCCCTGAGTGGGGCGGGACAATGGGTGACGACATTTCCAGATACTTTCAGGGTTTGTTTTTTTTTTCAGCTTGCTGTTTCAGGAACAAACAGAAATAGTGCTGCTGTGAAATTAATCTGTTCTCCTTGCTGAGAGGTTGATTTTCTCCTGTTCATGCAGCTTCTCTCTACTGTGTCATTGTCACTTAATCAGTGTCTGGGTGCCACTGTGTCCCTGCAGGAGCTGTCCCTGCAGCACAGCCAGTCCCTTTTCCCAGGACTGAGCTGCTGTCAGCGAAGCACTGAAATGTTTGTCAGTGTGAAATGTGAGCAGATCACAAGAGGGGCTTGGGCAGCTGATAGAAGAGAAACCCTGCACAGGAACCGTGTGTGACTGCTGGGGCTGTGCCAGCACACATGAGAACCATCAGTGCAGCTGTCTGGGAACAAAATGTCTCGTGGAACCAGAGCAAGCCACGTCCCCTGCTCCCTGCCACCCCTGGTGTGTCAGAGCCACCATCCTGCCCGGGGAATCTCCCTGGCCTTGGCTTGGAGGAGCTTTTCCCAAAGCTGCTGCCTTCTCTCCTTTCCTCACTGTGTTCTTTGCTCAGCCTTGTCTGATGTTTGCTCCTGCCCTCCCTGTCATCCCTCCACTGCTGTGGCTCTTTCTTTTGGGGTGTAAAGTGTGAACCAGAAGTGTCCATGGATGTAATGCTGCTCAGGGGTGGGTGCATTGCACTGTACCCAGGAAATGCTGCAGAATTCACAGCATCTCATCCAGAACTGGACATCTGGACGGCGTGCAGGGTGTGCATTGACATGGAGTCACACTGATTTCTCCAGCCTTAAAATCCTGGGGGTTCATGCTTCCCTCCCCCTGAAATGATGTGGCATGGCTCAAACTCTGCTGGTTCCTCAGCTGGGAGCTGAGGAAGTGAGGCCAGCAAGGGGCAGGAAGCAGAACCCAGGGCTCTGCTTTCATTTTCTGAAACTCTGAAGAAGGAAGGGGCCAGGGAAGGGGGCCCAGGCCTGCAGCATCACGGCCCCTGTGCAGAGCTGCTCCGGAGGGGCTTCTTTGGGGTGTAAATCTGCCACCTGTGAGGTGGGGACAGTCAGAGCTCCTGGTGGGGCTGAGCCCCCTGAGAGCCGTGCCAGGGTCTGTGTGCCCAGCCCCTGTGCTGGCCCTGTCCCCTGTCCCCAAGGGCAGATGTCCCTGAGCTCCCCACTGTGACAATCGCAGTGTGACAGCCCCACAGTGACACCCCCACTGTGACACCCCTGCTGTGGAGCCGTGGCTGCGCACCCTGAGCCCCAGGAGGGCTGTGCTGAGGCCAGGCTCTGTTTGTGCCATCTCTGCCTCCTCTAGGCTGCCCATCCCCATCTTCTCCCTCTCTCATCTCCTGTTTCCATGGCAGAGCTGATGGTGTCGGTCAGGGGTGGAACAGGGGCTCTTGCTGAGGATATCCCAGGCTGTTCTCCCTGTGGGGGCCCTGAAAAGCCCAATTCCTGTAGGACTTGAAAGGTGTCAAGGAATGCAGGTATCCAGGAATATTCCCTTGATCCTGCATGGACAGCAGCTCTTCCCACAGCAGCTGGGCAGCGAGAGGCAGAGCTGACCACCAGCCCCACCGCCCCAGGCCCCTGGAACACAGGACGAGACAGGGAAGGCTCGGAAACCTTGTATTACAAAAATAAAGGAGCGCGTGTGAAGCTGCCGCGAGGCTCCAGCGCAGAACGTACCAGTGGAAGGCAAATATAAAAAAGAGACACTGTCAAACCATGGCAGGGCAACATCCTTAAGGCTGAACCATCCCAGCTGAACTGAGCTGATGTAAAGCCAGGACCCTCCTCATGCAGCTCCCAGCAAAGCAGGGCTGGAGCTGGGAGCTCTGCAGTGACTCAGGCTGGATGAGCCCCCAGCTCCTCTCCTTTGCCACGGGGACAGGGGGCTGTGCTTCTGCTCTGATCTCCCTGGGACAGGGGCCTGCAGAGAGGGCTTTGGGTCTGGGGGCTGCAGCCTGTCCCCTCTGCCCTGCCCTGGGCCTGCAGGACCCCTCTGAGCTCCCCCAGAGAGGGGGCTCTCCCCTCTGCCCTCCCCCAGGTCCTGTTTGCATCAGCTCAGTTCATCCTGGCTCAGCTGCTCCGGCTCTGCTGGGCTCCAGGAGCCGGGCTGGCCCCTCTCACGCCGACTTGGTGCCGCTCTCCACCTCCTTGTGCACCCACAGCTCCTTGTGCTGCTTGCGCCCGAAGCCCTCGTCATAGTTGCCTTTGCTCTTGAAGAGCTGCTGGAAGTGGGGCTTGCAGTAGAACTCCCCGTGGAGCGCGGCGTAGTTGCCCAGGCTGGGGAGAGAGGGCAGGGTCAGGGCTGAGCTGCAGCCCGGGGAAAGGGAGGGCTTGGGGACCCCAGGACAGCAGAGGGGAACGTGCAGGAGGGGACAGGGGACCCTGAGGGCAGCTGAGGGTGCTGTGAGTGGAAGGGGTGTCCCCAGGTCCCCAGGGAGCTGAGCCTGGGCTCTGTGTCCTCTAGGAGGAGGCTCTGGCTCAGCTCCGTGCTCCCCTGGGGCTGCTCTCATGGGGAAGCATCTCTCCTTCCACCCCAGGAGGGATTTAGCTGAGGCTTGGGCCTGGGTGTGCAGACAAAGATCTGTTTTGGTGGGCTGGGGGTCTTGGGCTGCTGGCCAGCAGAGGGGCTGTGATGGGGGGGGCAATGTTTGGGAGGGGCTCAGCAGAGCTGCAGGGACACCTGTCCCACCACGGGGACAGCCCAGCTCACCTGAGCTTGGTGTGGCAGTGCTTGCAGCAGAAGCAGGAATTGTGGAAGACGAATTTATCGGCCACCAGCCGCTCCATGGGATACACGGTTTTCTGGCAGGCAGTGCAGATCTCCTTCACCTGCGCCTTCAGGCTGAAGGACTGGCCACAGGCACAGCAAAGGGAGACAGAGCATGAGGGGGAGTTTGGGGTACCCTGGGTCCCTCCATTCAGCACAGCACAGGCAGCAGAGGCAGCCCCATCTCCCACACCCTCCCTGGGCCGCTCCACTGCTGCTGGGCTGCCTCAGAGCTCGGCCCTTGGGCCCAGGACCCTTCCACCCTGGCCAAGCATCAGCAGGATGAGCCCCTGGCAGTGTCCCAGGCCAGGCTGGACAGGGTCTGGAGCACCTGGGACAGGGAAAGTTGTCCCTGCCATGGCTGGGCTGGGCCTGGATGGGAATTAAAATCCCTTTCAACCCAAACCATTCTGGGATCATTCTGGGGTAGAAAACACAAAGGTACCTTGGAGCGCTGCACTGTGCTGCCTCCTGAGCTGTTCTTGGCCTCCTGAAAAGAGGAGAGAGGAAAATGAGAGCTTGGCACAAGCTCCTGACAGAACCTGCACCTGTAGCTCATCACCTGTGGCTCATGCACACACAGAGCAGCTCTGCCCCATCCCTCGGAGCAGGATAATGAACTTTTCTGGCTGGAGGTGCACAGGGCTCGAGCAGTGCTGCCCCGTGGCTCCCAGGACGTCACCCCAGGCTGTCCCTGCTGTCCCTGTCCTTGCTTGGCTCCAGTTCTGGCTCTGCCCACCCAGAGCTGCCCTCTCTGCCCCAGGCTCATCCCCATGCCCGTTCCTCCTCCTTCCCCATGGCTCTCCTTTGTATTTCTGGAAGCACTTTGGCCAAGAGATGCACAGGAAACTCTCCCTGGCCGAGCTGCCTCCTCAGACATTTCCCAGCTGCTCTGCCCGAGGTCAGGGACATGATTTTCCTCTCCCTCCCTCGGGGCTGGAAGCAGCAGCCAAAGTCAACAGTGGACACGGGCAGCCCGGAGGCTGCGTGTAAAACCAGTTGCATCCCTTGGCACTGGGAGCACAACCACAGGTGCTCTCCTGGGGTTAGGGTTTAATTTGCTGTTTCCAGGCCCAGCTGACCAGAGCTGAGGAAAGCTCTGCCTCCCTGGACTCGGACACATCCGTTCCCAAGGCTGCAGCACTCCAGGCCTCTGTCACTTCTCGGCACCTCCTGGCCCTGCTCAGACACAGCTCCATTCCAGATCTGATAGATCTTCCCTCGGGGAAGGGCCGTATCCTGTCCCAGCAGGAGATGTTCTTAAGCCTTTATGTTTTTCCATCTCCAATCACTCCAGTCCCAAGCAGCTCTGAAGGCTCTCAATTGTGATCACGGAAAGCCATGGAAACACAAACAAACAGGCAGCAGCTCGAGGGCTGCGGCAGGCATGGAGCAGGGCTGACTTCAGTGTGCTCAGCAAACAGCACCTTCTGCTGGAACATTCCTGCCCCCGGTCCTGCTGTCAGGATGGCAGTGGCTGTGATCACCCTCCCGTGTCAGGTCAGGAGCAGCTTCTGTGCACACCCTCCCCCCGAGAGCCCAAACCCCGAAGTTCCCACACAAACCACATGAGCTGGGGCTGGGCTGGCTGCTCCCGTGGCCTGGAACATGGTTCCCTTCCCTTCTCCGTTACTGAATCCTGAGCTCGGGGTCTGTGGCTCGATGTTCCCTGCAGAGGGGTCCAGGACAGAGCTCTTGCAGCACCTGGAAAGGAAATGTCATCAGGTCTGGGGCTGGTTTCATCACCCAGCCCACAGCTCTGCAGGAGCTGGGTGAGTTCTCAGCTTCCTCCGTGGGTCAGCTCAGCCTGAGGAGCCAGGGACTGGAGCAGGACTGAGACAGGACAGGAGCTTCTGGAAGGTTTGTGGTGGTTTTACTCCAAACCAAGCAATGACCACAGCCCTGGCAGCAGAGCCAGCACCCCGTGTTCCCCTGATGCAGCCACTAAAGCACTGGTGCTGCTGGAGGAAGGGATGTGATTTTAGTCTAATTTTAGCCCAGAAAAGTCTCGCTGATCACAGCTCAGCAGAGCGAGGGATGGGATTTTGTCCTCTCGAGGAGCCCCTGTCCCCTTTGGGCTGAGCTGGGCTCAGTGCCTGGGACCAGCACAGGAAAAAAACACCAGCACTGCAAATCACCCCTTTCGGTAAAAAACAGCAAAAAAGGCTCTGACGGCTCCTCAGGGGGTTTTCCCCAGCACACTGCACCTTCAAACATCCGTGAAAGACGAGCCCTGGTTTGAAAGCATGGGCAGAGCTGTGGGGAGGGTGAAGGGCTGGGAAAGCAGCACCTCCCCTGCCTGGGGCCGCTTTCCTGTCCCCCTGAACCCCTTGGCCTCACCTGCCACCCCAAAAACCTTCCTGCTGCCCCAGGACTGGGCCAGGCACCTCAGGGGGAGCTTTGGGGCAGGGGCATCTCCTCAAGCCCATCCCAGGGACATTTGCAAACATGTCCTGAGTTTTAGGGGCTCTTTGGCTGCCAAACCCCGAGCTGACAGCAGGCTTGTGTTCCACCCAGCAGAGCACCCAAAATTCGGGGCTGTTTGAGGAGCTGGGCACAGGTGGGTGCCCTCACAGCCCTGGGGCTCAAAAAGGTTCCACAGCCCCAGCCGAGCCCTGCTCTGTCAGAATCATTTCCCGTCTCTCTGCGGTTTGTTGTTATTTCCTGCTCGCAGGCAGCTGCTGCCGAGCCCAGCATCTGCTGGGGGCCAGGACAGCCCCACGGCCCCTGCCAGCCCCACTGCCTGGGACAGGACCCTGTCCCGGGTCTGTCTGTCCCACAGCCCAGCACAGATCTGCAGGGAGCAGGAGGGACCCCGGAAACCTGCTGCTGCTACCCCAGAAAATCTGCTGTTCCTACTCCAGAAACCTGCTGCTGCTACCCCGGAAACCTGCTGCTCCTACTCCAGAAAACCCGCTGTCCCTACTCCAGAAAATCCTCTGTCCCCACTCCAGGACACTGCTGTCCCTGCCCCACACACCCTCACACAGATGCACAGCTCTCCCCCTTTCACCAGCTTTTCACCTTTACCCCAGCCTTGGTTACAAACATTTGTCCTCCCCCAAATTCCCTTCCCTCTCAGCTCATCTTCCTCCCCTCAGCTTTCCAGGCTCTCCATCACCCCCTGTCCTCTCCAGAAGCTGCTCTTACAGAAGGTGGGGTGGAATTTTGGGGTGAGAGGATCTTTAGGGTCCCCTCAACCCAAACCTCTCGGGGGTCTCTGATAAGCACCTGATCACTTCCATTGTTTGTTCCTTGCTCCTCCTGCCCCAACCCCTCTCCCTCCAGTTCCAGGCCCCTCTCCCAGCCCTGGCTGTTCCCCTGCTGTCCCCATCCCCTGCCCTCCCTGCACGTACCCTCAGAGCAGCTCCAGGCACAGCAGCTGCTGAGCTCCTTCCTGCTGCCGGGCAGGAGGCAGGAGCAGAAATCTCAAAGGGGAAGGGTGTGCTGAGCGATAAGGAACCAGAGCAAGCTGCAGGAGGGTTTGTGAGGCTCTTGGCTGCTGACATTGCTCTGCCCAGCAGCAGAGCTGGGGCTGGAGCCCAGGCAGCCACACCAGGCTCCGGGGGGATGTGGTGACACGGGGCAATGCCACGCTGATGCTGGAGAGCCCTCACAGGGAAAGGGAACATCTGGGGGCCCCTCAAGGCCATCCCTGACCCCAACCTGCCCCTGAAGGGTCACATTTCCCACAGCCAGGAGGGGTGCAGGGAGCCTTTCCCCCTTTCCCTCTGCAGAGGGGCCACCAGGGCTGCCCCAGGGCTCATCCAGCCCATTCCAGTGGCCCCCAGCCCGCTCCAGTGGCCCCGGTGGGTCCAGCCCGGGGTAGCAGTGTGGCTGCAGGGAGAGGCCCCTCTCTGCCATCTGGTTCCCATTAGCAGCCCCGGGAAGGGTTTGTTTACTGCTCCATGGCAGGAGGATTTCCCAAAGGCAAAGCCCAGCACGGGGGATCCGGGCCCCTTCCCCTCCACGCAGAGCATGGCCAGGACAGGGCAGACTGACACTCAGAGATGCTCCCAGGACAGGGCAGACTCTCAGGGAGGCCCTCAGGACAGGGCAGACACCCCAGAGCATGGCCAGGACAGGGCAGACTGACACTCAGAGAGGCTCCCAGGACAGGGCAGACTCTCAGAGAGGCTCCCAGGCAGTGCCCAGGAGTCAGGGCTGGGATGTGGCTGTGGGGATGGATGTCCCCATGCTGTGCAGGATCAGGGTGACCACACAAGCACAGCCCTGCTCCTGCATTCCTCTGAGCTGGCCAGGGTGGGCAGGGGGTGAGCAGAGCTGGCACAGCCTGTCTCCTGAGCCTGGCACTCCTCACCCAGCTCCCAGGGCTCCGTTTCTGCACTCCTGGCTCTCACAGCCGACCCACCCCATGGAACAAAGCGTGGTGCAAAACCAAAGAGGCCAGCGCAGAGCCAGGCACAGCAGAGCCAGAAAAGGGATGATGGAGCCAGCCCAAGGCCACAGCTCCTGCTTCAGGCCTGGAATCCCTTAATCAGCTCCAGGTCTTGGCTCTTGAGTGGCTTTGAGCCAAGCCCTTGACCTCTCTGGTACTGGGGACCCAGGGCAGGCTCTGCTGGCACAGGGTGGAAAACTTCAGGGAAGAGAATCCAGACATTTCTGGGGACAGCCCTGCCCTGCTGAGACTTCTGGGGAGGGACCTGACCCTGCCTCACCCACCTTCCTGCTGCACTAATCCCCTTTTCCATCCACGTCCTGCCTCCTGACAGGCTGCCAGTGGGCAGGAAATTTGCAGCTGAAATGCTGAGGGATGCTGACAAGGAATAGTTGTGGGAAGGAACAGGGCTGCCTTTGTCAGAGCAACAATGGGGGACCCACAGGAGTGAGGGGAGCCCCAGTGAAGCCCCTGCCCACCCTCTCCCCTCTCCCCTGAGGGGCTGCACAGCTCTGGAAGCAGCAGGGACAGGGACAGGGCTGGTCCCTGCTCTGTGAGGGGCACTCAAGGATGCTGCTGGGATTCACCTGCTTCCCAGCAGCACAAACTGAGGCAGTGTTCCTCCTCCCACCGTGTCCTTGCCTCTCCTGGCACTCATGGAGCACCCACACTCAGGAGAGGCAGATTCCTTCTCACCTGTCCTCACACCTGGTGACCTGGTCTGGCAGCTCCTCACCTGAGAGATCTCTGATACAGAACACCCTGGAAACCCCTGCCTGATGTGTCCTTCCATCCCTCCTTGCAGAAGAATCCAAGTGTCTTCCTTGCATTTTGCTCACTTTTCCCTGTCCTTTTTCCTGTCTCCACCTAAAATAATCATTTCCTTGGGGCTCTGTCACGAGGCCCTGTTGTTTCAGAAGTCATTTATCATATCCAAGGAAGACACTGAGCCCGTGTGACACGATCTGTGTTAAAACCACCCAGCATTTCATTCTGCTTCCCAACAGCATGTCTGTGATTGCTCTTCCAGAACCTGTTCTGAAAGCCAGCCTCTCCTTGTACTCCAATTAATGGAGCTGTAATTGCCTGTAATTTCCTCCTTCCTCTGACACCAGCTCTCAGTGTTCCCTGGGCTGGTTTCCTCTGGTGGAACATCACCTGTTCCCCACCAGACCCTGGCATTTCCCATGCTGGAGTCCCCATCTCTGGAGGGTTTGAAGCAGTTGGGGACACGGGGCAGTTCTGGGGGAATGGTTGGGCACTCGGGGAACTCCTCCAGCCTGAAGGATTCCCTGACTCCCAGAGTGAGCCCATCTCCCGAGCTCCAGGAGATCCCACAAAAAGCTTTTGCTCTTTCATCAGCTGCAGATGCCAGGGCAGGAGTGAGTCCAGTTCCAGGCACTCCAGACCCCTTTCCATGGTCCCTGCCCCACACAAGCCCTACCAAAGCTGCTGTTTGCTGTCCAAAGGCAGATTGTATAGCAAGAAACATGACCAAAATCATATTGGTAGTTTAAAATCTCCAAATATTGTTCTTTTTGAGCTGCCGTGGCTATTTCCAGCCTTAACCCCTATCCTCCCTACAGGATCCAAGGTGCCACAGAGCCCAGCACAGGACCTGGTTCTCTGAAATCCACAGATTGCAATGAGTGTGCTGGGAAAGCAACCCTGGAGAGGCACATCAGAGGCCTCCTGTCACCAAAAAGCTCAGGTGGACATATGGAAAGGGTTATGGGCACGCCACAGGAGTGAGAAATGTATCTAAAGTGTGCTTAACGTTGATATTGCAATAATCCTTTTGTCCAGATTTAATGTTTTCCATCCCAGGGCTTCTGCTAAGGAAAGTGCAGCAAGCCCCCAGATGGCAGATAAAAATAACTGGGAGGGGAAAGCAGACATGTCTGGGGGGCAAAACCCTGCAGGAGCTGAGGGTGGGAGAACAGGAAAATAAAAACTCCATGGCCCTCCAGGAGCAGAGGGGTAGCTGAAGACTCCCAGGAGCTGCCCACTGAAGGAAACCAGAAGATGAATTCCCTTCCCTAATGAGAAGTCTCATGGGATTTCTGCTGTCCAAAAAAGGTCAGGAACCTGGTTTTGAGCTGTAAAAGAATGAAGATGCATCCACCCACGGTGCCAGACCCAAGAGGTTGGTTCTGACCCTCACCTTGGAACTGGGAATTTGCTTCTTGCAGGGCTCCCATTTTAAAAGGACATTAACACTGGGGCTGCTCCAGAGTGAGCTTGGTCGATTGCCCTGCAATTATTTTGTAATCTACATTAATAATGCTGCAGATGTGTTTCTCCTGGCCCTAAACACAAGGCAGCTCAGCTGAGGCACCAGATGTCTTCCCAGTGAGAGCCCTCACACGACGTCTTTGGTGGACAAAGCCCAGTTTTCTAGGCTGGGTTATCAGGTTTTTTTACAAAACAGATAGCCGCACCATGAAAGGACACAGCAGAAAATTGATCATAAATATGATCAACAAGGTATCTGAGCTTGTTTGAAGTGATCCAAGGGGATTAGACAGATCAGGCTGGCTCAAAACACGGTAGTTACAGCTGCAGACTGGGACTCAGGAGACCTGGGCTTGGCTCCTAAATCCACTGCTAATTTTGGGTGGCAGTGGATAAATAATTCCATTTTTTTCCGTTCCCTTTTCTCCCTCTCCCCTCGATGGAAACAGAGCTGCTGTCCTTTGTGAAGCCCTGGGAGATCCCTGGCTGTTAAGGGTTGTGTCAGAGCCCAGAGCATTTGTGTTGTTACTAAAAATCAGAGTCATGCAACAGCCTCCCCAGGGAAGTGATGAAAGACCGGTCGCTGGAAAGGTTTAAATGCGGGCTGGAGGAGACTCAGCACCGGGAACTGGCAGGCATTAACCACGGGGGATAAGGGAGCCGGGATCTAACAGGTTTTTCTTCCATCTCTGCTCTTTCCGATCAGCTTAATAGAATGGATCTGTCCAGCCGCCCTCCGCATGCACTGCAGCACACAACAAAGAGGGAATCGCAGCCCCCAAACCCGGCCCCAAATCCGCACCCCCCGGAGCAGACGCAGCCCGCACAGGCCCGCCGGCTACCAGCCCCTCTCCCGGGGCTCGCTGGGCACAGGGAGCTGGCCCAGGAGCTCTGCGGGGCGGCTCTTGCCCAGGGCTGCCCTCCCGGGGCTCTCCCGAGCGCTGCTCGCTCCTCTCCATCCCTGATCCCCTGATCCCGCAGCTGCCTCTCGGTGATCCCGGCCATGCTCTGCCACCCATCCCAGCCGTGCTCTTCCATCCATCCCCCGTGCTCTCCACCCATCCTGCCCATGCTCTTCCATCCACCCATCCCGGCCGTGCTCTGTCACTCATCCATCCCGGCCGTGCTCTGCCCATCCATCCCCTCGAGCTCTCCCTTCCATCCATCCATCCATCCATCCCCCCCGTGCTCTTCCATCCATCCCGCCGTGCTCTCCCGTCCATCCCCCGCTCCCCTCTCCCGGGGCCGGCTTTGTCTCGCCGCCGCTCCCGCCGCCCCTCGCAGCCACGAGCGGAGCTCACCGGGGAGCCGGGCCGAGGGTCCGAGGGTGCGCAGGCAGGGCGGGGCCGTGCCCGGTCCCGTGTTCGGTTCCGAGGCTCTGTGCCCTGTTCCGTGGTTCTGTACCCGGGTCCGTGCCCGGTGCAGGGGCTGTACGCCGGGTTCTGGGGCTCTATACCGGGGTCAGTTCCCGGTTCCAGGGCTCTGTGCCCGGTTCCGTTCCTGGTTCCAGGGCTCTGTGCCCGGTCCTGTGCCGGGTTCCGTGGCCGGTGCCGCCGCAGAGGCCGCGGCCGTGCAGCGGAGCCGCTTCCTGCGCTCGCCCCGCCGGCTCCGGGCGCTTTTATCGCGGGGCTGCAGCAGCGATTGGCTCTCGGCTGCAGCCGGCTCCCAGCGCTCGCTCCTTTGTGTGCAGCCAACCTCTAACCCCAAACCTTCCCCGCTGCCCTCGGCTCCCAGCGCTCCCTCCCTGCTCGCCCGCACCGCCCCGGCCGCTTTCTGGCACGGGGTGCAATTATTCCCCCCGGTAATTAGCTGCTCCAGCCCCTCTCCCATGAGCTGCGTGTGCAGATTGGCTTCTCTCCAAGCCCTGGACACGGCCTTGGGCTCTCACCCACTCTGGGAAGGGATCCTGTAGCATCCCAAAGGATCCATCCCTCCAGCGGCTGCAGAAACCAAATTTGCCGCACACACACCTCAACTCACTGTTGGCATAGGAAGGATCTTTTCAGGCAGTAGCAGAGAAGGATTCCAGTGCTCTCCACTCCTCACCCTGCAGAGGGGCAAAACCGAGCTGGAAATCCAGGGTTTATTCCATGGAGAGCCGGTGAGCCGAGCGTGGGTCGGGCTGTGCAAGGGCAGGGTCCCATGGGCCGAGCAAAAGTCTGGATTATGAAGGCAGCTTCCTCCGTGTTTGAAGGGCTGGAATTTCCCCAGGAACAGAGCAAAACTTCAGAAATAAATGTAAATATTAATAGTTAAAAGCTGGAGGTGGTTTCACACCAGCCGAGGAAGCTGGCGTGGCCATGAGCCAGCGGAGAGGCAGCAGTAACCTGCAGCTCTCAGGACTTTACCTTAAGCTGCCAAAGCCCTCCAATGGGCCATAAATGAGAGAATATACAGTGGAGTGATGGGAATTTCTTTGAAAATTATGATGAGGGAATAATACTCTTGTTTGACTCCAGTGTGGTGCCACTGGAAAAAGCCAAATGCTGGCTGGAGGTGGCCCAAAGCCTGAGCCCAGCTGCAGACAGATGTTTGGTGTGCAGTTTGCCTGTAATTCCCTGTACAAAAAACACGGCTGAGGAATTCATGGGAGTGTTTCCTGGACAAGGAGACAGCAGTGATGTGATTTTACCACCTCTGCCACTCTGCAGTGCCCAAAGAGCCTCTGTGCTGAACAGACTCGCTTCCACCGAGCGCAAATAAATGAGGAATTGCACTCCAGATGTGAGCCAGTGGTGGGACAGGCAGACACAGAGCCCAGGGAATGCAGAGCCCAGAGGCTGCAGCAGAGCAGGGGACAGAAGCATCCAGCACCCAGAACCAGGGCAGGAGTGCGGGAAGTGAACGAGCACAGGACCCACAAGCATCGCTGGTTATCATGTGAAAACCTTACAGATCTGGGGAAAAGGCTTGTGTTCAGAAAGGCCTCCCCATCCTCCCAGCTGATACCCACCCCTATGGCACAGAATCAGCTTGTTTGGTAGCTTATTAATTATCCTGTTTGCTAGACTTTTAGCAAGAGCACTGTTAATCACTGGGCAGGCTTTCCTCTGATGGTGGAACTTCACTGTGCCTTGTTCTCACGCACGTACATACACACACACATGCACGCATATGTACGTACATGTACACAAACGTGCACACATCCATACACACGTGTACACACGTGTACATACATATACATATACATATACATATACATATACATATACATATACATATA
>VRYO01002780.1:250300-276336 GCA_009812075.1 Sialia sialis | reverse complement strand
CAACTACCAGAAGTATGTCAAGCCCAAGGACACGTCAATGGGAAATGCCTCTTCAGGAATGGTCAGGTGGGTTGGGATGAGCCTCGGGGGCTGCGACTCCCGAGGAGCTCAGGCACCATCCCCAAGGCAGTGTTTGGGGCTGGAACTCTGCCGTCACTGCCAGTTTGTGCCTGACCAGTGTGGTGCCTGGCTCTGGCCAGTGGCTGCTGGCCACTCTGCAGCCAGGCTGAGCCCTCTGTCCCCTCTCAGGAAAGGCCCCATCCGTGCTCCGGAGCACCTGCGGGCCACGGTGCGCTGGGACTACCAGCCCGACATCTGCAAGGACTACAAAGAGACCGGCTTCTGCGGCTTCGGGGGTCAGTGCCTCGTGTCTGCAGCTCAGCACCAGCTGTGACCTTGTTCTGGGGTGCTGAGGCTGTCACAGACCCTTCTGTGCAGAGCTGTTTATGGAGGGCAGCCCTTCTGAAAGCCCAGGAGTCCTGGGAGGGATCCCTGGGATGTTCCCGTGACCCACATTCTTACACTATTGTGTCCACTGAGACCATGTGAGGGAGGGGTTTTCCTGTCCCTGATCCCACTTCCCATGTGCGTAACTGCTGGAACTGTGCCTGTGGCACAGCGAGGATGATCCTCACAGCCCTGAGGGATCCTGTACCTGCTCCAGGAGCTCACTGCTGCCCTGGAGGAGGAGCAATCAGATTTCTCCTGCTGGGCAAAGCTCCAGCTGCCCTGGAATGGGGTGTGCTGGTAACAGTCTGCCCTTGCAGGCTGTCTTATTTCCTCTTTGTTGGTGCTGCTCAGACAGCTGCAAGTTCCTGCACGACCGCTCGGACTACAAGCACGGCTGGCAGATCGAACGGGAGCTGGACGAAGGCCGCTACGGCGTCAACGGTACGGCCCTGCTGCCCTCCCTGAGCAGAGCTGCTGCTTTCAGCCAGCCCCTGGCGCTCTGTGAAGGACAGAGCACTGCTGTGAGGGTCCTAACAGCGAGCTGTGGGGAGATGGGGCCATCTGTCCCCCAGATGCCCAGGAGGTGGGATGGCATTTGTCACCCTGTCCATAGCTGTGGCCCAAGGCTCATAACAGCCACTGTGCAAACGGAAGCTGTTCTCTGCTCACTGGGAGCCAGAGCTTGGTGGCAGCTGGTTTGGAAGAAAGTCTGACAAACAGGAGGGGGCTGGAAGATGTTTCTCTTTATAGCAGTGTGTGGGTGAAGTAGAATTTTCTCCTGAGATGAGCAACAGGCCTGCTGGCTCATTAGCCCTAATTATAGCACAGTCCCACACAACGTTACTGACAGCAATAGCCAGATGCCAGAGTTCCATTGTTTCCAGCAGAGACTGAATCGCACCTGCTGCACTCTCCCCTTTATTTATTATTTCATGCCCCATGCTTGGGCTGGGCTGGCCTCTCCTCTCTGAACTCTGGTTCACTTTGTCTTCTGCAGATGATGAAAACTACGAGGTGAGCAGTGATGAAGAGGACATGCCTTTCAAATGCTTCATCTGCAGAGGCTCCTTCAAGAACCCTGTGGTCACCAAGTAAGTGGCTTGAGGAGCCATTCATTCATTCATTCACTATTGAGGCAGAGACAAACCCAGCCCACGGGCTGTGGGTAGAACCTGCTTCTTGTCTGTCCTGGATTCCACGTGGGAGGGGGAATCCTGTGCAAGCAGGGAGTCTCATAGCTGCTTCTGGAGCATCCCCATGGAAGGGATCTCAGGCACTTTTTAGATTTCCACAGATGCTGCCTCATTACCTCACCTTTCCTCCTTAATCTTGAGATTTTGTTTTCATGCCATCATTCCTCCTGGACACTGAATGGCAACTGCCTGAGCACAGAAATGTGAGCATGGGGACGCCAGGAGCCTGGCAAGGATGAGGAGGCTGAGAACAGCCCTTTCTCACTGTGAACACGGTCCTGCTGGTGCCTGTGTCTGCAGGAGCTCACTGGTGGCTCTGTGCTGTCGCTCACATCAGTGAAGCAGTGCTGAAACACCTTCCAGGGGGACGCGGCTGCAGAGGAAGCTGTGCCTGCAGCTCACTTTTGCCTCCCTTGGGGACCATGGAGAGTTGTCAGGCAGTGGAAGGGGCTGCCCAGGGCTCTGTAGAGTCACCAGACCCGGAGGTGTCCAGGGAACAGCGGGTCGTGGCACGCAGTGCTCTGGTTTGGGTGACAGGGTGGTGCTCAGTCAAAGGCTGGACTCAATGGTGGGTCATTCCCAACCACCATGTCCCTGTGAGTTCCTGACTCCAGGACACAGTGAGGGTGCCTGGTGACTCAGTCACCTGTGTGTCTCCGTACAGGTGTCGGCACTACTTCTGTGAGAGCTGTGCCCTGCAGCACTACCGCAAATCCCAGCGCTGCTACGTGTGCGACAAGCAAACCAACGGCGTCTTCAACCCTGCCAAAGGTAACGGGCCCTGGGGAGCACCTGAGACCAACAGCACCTGCAGCTTCCTGCAGCTGGGCCTGGCCCTGAGCTGCACTTCACAGTTCTTGGCTGCCAGCAGAGCTCAGCTAGTGTCAGGAAAAACTGAATCAGGGACTGGAGAGGGAAGGGGGTTGTGCCATGGGAGCAGAGGCAGCAGCTTGTCTGTGCACTGAGGGAACAACTCCAACAGCTGCTGGACTCAGCAAACAGGAGTGGCTCCAAGCTGAGCCTCTGTAGGCAAGGGATTTTTGGTGGCTGTTCACAGGACACGGGCCCTGGCTCTGGGGTGGGGCAGCCCCTGCACCTGGAGCCTCATCGTATCCATTCCTGTTTTTCAGAGCTCATGGCAAAATTGGAAAAACACAAAGGGGAGGAAGAAGAGCAACAGTCAGAGCATGAAGAGGATCCACACTAACAAACACATTTTGTACATAACTGAATAAAGTTTTTGTAGAATAAAAAAAGCTCGCAGCTGTAGCCAGGGGTTCTGTGTCCAAGCAGCAGGCACTGAACTGTGCCCACCTGTGCTGGACTCAGTCTGTGCTGCCATGGGGCATGGAGACAGGAGCCTGCATTATGTTCATCCTTCACCCTAAAAATGCAATTCATGGGCAAGCAGGCTGGAGCACTGCAGTTACTGGGCATTCATTCCCTCCTGTCTCAGTTCCTCAAACTCAGTGGGCTACACACCTCTTCAATCAGCCCTGCTTGTGAACTTCATAACCAGCCAGGGAATTAATATCTTCTTACTAACAGCAAGATTAAATCAGGAGCCAAACCTGACCCTAGGGAAGAAGCAGAACTGGGCCTGGCCTTAAACACCCCTGCAACTGGGAGAATTTTACTGAAACTTCCAGAAAAGAGCAAGTGCAGGTGTTTGCAGCTTGTTGCTTTAGTTGAAGTGTGTTTCTGAAGCATGAAGGCAGCTGCCACAAGCTTGTGAGCTGCATGAAACTGAGGAGGTCAAAGCAAGCATGCACTGCCAGCCTGTCTCCCTGTGTGATTCGCCCCCCATCATCCTGCACAAACAGCAGACTTAAAAAACAACTTCAGAAATATTTTATTTCTTTTGGAAAAAAACTAGAGTAACAAACTTTGTTTGGGTTCAAGTATAGTTTATAAACACAAGAAGGACCTGTTGCCAGCACCACTACTCCAACACCTACACAAGGATTCTCAGTGCTTCAGTAAAGAACAGATGACCTCCAGCACCCATGGTCCGTGGAAAAAAAAACTAAAAGCCTTAAATACACCTCCAAAAAAACCAAACACAAGAGAATGGGGGAGAGCTGCCACAGCAGCAGAGTCACACAGCCATGAATCACAGGGAGCCATGTGAGCAGCTTCTACCTGTGAGTGAGGGAAGGCAGAACAGCAAAGTAATGGGAAGGTTAAAGTTCAATTCTTAAAGGAGTTGTGAGCAAGAGGATCAGCATGGACATCAATTTACTTTCCTCTGTGCCAGGGTGAGTCACTGAGAACAGGCAGGTGAGTGTTTCGTGCTGTGACAGCAGCCCAGCTCACACGGGAAGGGGATAAAAAAGCTGGTACACTGCACAGGCATCCACTCTGCTCTGGTGAGCCAGGAAGCTGGAGGGGAGGCTGGAAGGCCCTGTCTGACCCGGAGTTCAGAGTGCTCAGCATCGAGTGAGAAGTCTTCAGAAGCCCTCTCCAGACTGGAAGAATCCAGTGCTGCAGAGGAATGCCCCGTGCAGCAGGAGTGCCTGGAATGGCAGCAGCTTGTCTTTCATCTCCCGTTTTCCATCACAAAGCAGTAACTAAGCATATCATTCTCTTTTCTCCCCCATTAAAACTTGCCCTGTGACAACACTGTTACAGAACAGGGCTAGTTCTAAGAGAATGCCCAAAACTAAAAGCTGCCCACCTCCCCTCAACTCTAAGGCACCCTTAAAAGAACCAAAGAGGGCAGGGACATGCAGCCTCAACTGAAAGGAAGCCAGTGATTTTCAGAAACACATAAACAGAGACCATAACTACACAGACTGACTCAAGCCCCTCGAGTGCTCCACCAGTGCTCAGCTGGAAGAACGGGGGCTCCAGGCACTGCACCTCCTGGAGTACTCCACAGCTCCTTGGGTTGATCCTTCTCCAGCTCAGCTCTGTCCATTTGTATCCAGGCTACTTCTTAAGTAAACAGGCAGCTGAAGTTCCTTCCCAAGGACCTGTAAACTCTTCTGTGTGTAACATTCACCAGCTTTTATGAACAGGACCAATAAATTACAATGTCCAGGAAGCTCCTCAGTGTAGTCCCTATTCTAGAATTCCCAGTCATCCACATCCAGCTGCTCCAGATTCGATACCAACCCAAAAATGCCACTGGGATCCTGGGGCAGAGTCCCTTCCAAATTGGTGATGGGGGTGACAGGGCGCAGCAGTTCAGGGAGTGCTTCGGATGCGCGGCGCTTGATCTGCACAGCAAGGACACAGTGAGCACAGGGGCTGCTCAGCTGCTGCTCCACAGCCAGCAAACACACAGGGCACCCTCTGGCCTCACTAAGGACGAGGTCAGAACTGCCTCGCCCCACGACTCAGCAGCCTGCAGGGGAGGAGCTGTGGCTCCCAGGACAGGCAGACTGAAAACCTCTCTTAGATGCTCCAGGAACAGCCCAAGCACCTCCCCAGAGGATTGACCATCACCATACTTCACTACAAACAGTCAAATATCACAGGAAATTCAACATCCCCACTCTCACAGCAAGACAAAGCAAAGCACTGTGCTTTACCTGTAGATAAATTAGTTCCTTACCTGCTTAAAAAAGGGGTGACTGAGCAGAGTGCCTGCACTTGGCCTGTGGAAGGGAGAGAATGAGCAAGGACACAAGAAAATGAGTCAGTGCTTGAAGTAAGGTAGAGGGAAAAAGAAAAGACACGGCTCCTTCCTGCCTCTCCCATTTCTCAGCTACTGGGTATCTCCCTTTTTTCAGTAGTAGCAGTGCTTATTAGCATTTACAATCATGTAATGTTTTATACAAGGAGTTCAACCTCCTTCTTCTAACCTTTAAGTTAGATACATCTGGCGAAGGACAGTGCCTGAGCAGTGGGGCACCTCTGAAGTGTCTGTCATGGCTACAGGCCCTCACAAAGAAAAATGCAGCTTTGATCATTTCTCATCATGGCTCTCTGCTGGCTGAGGAGCAGCCATTTGCAGTCATGGGACCTGGGTAAACACAGTCTCACAGAGCCCAGAAATACAAGTAATTTTTTTCATGTGCAGCACCACTCATTCCCCAAGGAAGGCAAAGGAATTCCCCAGGTTCTCATACAGGAAGTGCTCAAAGTGCTAATGCTGCTCGTTCTACACACTTGAAACAGATGGGACACATCCTCACTCCACACTTCCAGAACAAAACTGCAGATAACTTCTGCTAAGTGCCTCAGTTTACCCAGCCCTAGAACAGCACAGGTGGGGAGAGCAGCTCCCAGCAGCTTTACCTAAAGTCAGGGTTCCTCTGCAGGCACTGCTCCACGAAGTTGTGGAAGTAGGAGGAGAAGGTGCGCAGGTAGGGGTGCAGGGCGGGCTCCCCATTGGCCGCGCGCGCGTTGCTTGTGGCCGTCTCCCCCGTGCTGTAGTTGGCGCTGGAGCGGGACGTCTTCATGGTCAGCTCGTCAGCAGGGATGGTGGTGGTGTCCAGCAGGCAGGGAACTGTTCCATTCAGCTTTTCCAACAGCATCTGGAGGAGCAGGGGCACAAGCAACATCCCACTCAGTTAGGCTCTCCATTCGTGCAGACAGGACAGCAGTTCCAGTGCCAGGGTGAAGGACAAGGCAGGAGCTCGCAAACCCTACCTGAGTAGAAGGCATGTCTTTAAACGGGACGTGTCCATTTGCCAGCTCACAGGCTGTTATCCCTACGCTGTAAATGTCAGACTTTGCATCGTAACCCTGCAGATTCTACAGGAAAAGGCAAAGAAAAATCAGCTTCAGGATGTGATTGAATGGGCAGTACCCATGATTCGACTGCAAATCCACAAACCCAGACAGAACAGGAACAGCACAGGCCACAGAGAGACTGGTGAGGGTTTTGGTTTGTTAAAACACACAGCTGAGGGCAACATTTATGTAACTGAAATCAGCCGGCCTGCAGGGATGGCATCTGCCCTGGGTAACTTGCACCTGATGGAACACTTGTTAATGAGACAACCTGTAGAGGTGCCTCCAATTAAACGATTGAGTCAACTAGATCCAATCCTATCCACGTGCCCTGCATCCACCCCAAATCTGTTTCCTTTAACTTCTCCCCTTCTTTCTGCTTGCATTCATGTACCCTTCCCCTTGCTAGGGATCACTGGTTTTAAGATAGAAAAGAGTAAAGGACTTGAGCTCATCACTAGAAAGCAAGTCTACAGGTTCTCTCATGTCTCCCACCCCACACCCTTCAATTTGCCCTAAGAGCTCACAAAATTATGCAGATCCAACACATCACTAAAGACAAGCAGTTTCTTTCAAACACACCTGCTGCAAAACCTCAGGGCTGAGCCAAGGCAGCACTTTGATGCTGTATTTGGGGAAGTCATGCACAACTCTGAGTCGCTGTCCGTGGTTGATCATGCTCAGGTTACTGCGCAGGCCGGACAGGTAAACCTTCCCATCGACAGAGATCAGGATATGGCTGGCTTTAACACTCCTGGGAAAGGGAAACAGTCAGGTCCCCTGGCCTTCACCAAACAGCTCAATGCACAGGACAACACAGGCTGAGACTCCTAACGTCTGTGGATGCTGGGCAAAAATCAATCAACAGGATTCTACTCATCTCCTTTGCAAGCTCCCAAATAATGTTTCTATGGCAAGGAGAAATGCAGGACTCATTGTTATGGACTGTGATTTTGGATACACAGTGGTTTTTGAGGTAAGTCTGCTCCACAATGACACTTTCATGCAGCTTAGTAAGATCAGTGATGTCACTTCCCATGAGTGTCAAACTGATTTGCTCTAACAGCAAATATAAAACCTGATGTGTTCTGTGTCTCCTGATTCCCCCTGTGCTCTACTCTGAGTATTATTCCCAAGAACTTCCCCCAGAAGGAAAATGAGCAATGTATTTTTCAGTACCTATGTACATAGCCCATATGGTGGATGTAGTCAAGCGCTTTCAAGACACCTTGGAGAATGTAAGCAATGGCCAGTTCAGTCATCCCATCTGTAAAATGGGTACAGATTAAATCTTTCGCAGAACCTAGAAAGAAACAAAACACCACCTGTCAGAACAAAAGGACAAGCACACTTCAGCTCTTCAATTTCATTTCTCAGAATGTGAGGGTCAGAAGAAGGTACCCTCTCCACTCACCATAGGCCATGAAAGAAGTCACCACCCACAGCTCGTTGTCAGCTATGAAAGTTGCTTTGTATGGCACGATGTTAGGGTGGTTGAAGAGCTTGGAAACATGAAGTTCCCCCTAAAACAAAAGGGGTTTTGATTCAATTTAGTAAATGCAGAAATATGACTGCAGTATTGATAGAAGAGGACGGACAGCAAGAGCAGGGCCTGAGCTTGCATTGTGAGTGGTGTACCTGCAAGAATGTGACCATTTCATTTGTGCAGGCCTCCAGGTTCACTCTTCTGACTGTGACATACTCTCCTGTGGGTTTATACCTGGCCAGGTTCACAACCATCAAGTCTTCAAAGCCTCTGCCTGAAAGAGAAAGCCCTGAAGCTTCAGCAATGCTTTTGGAAGCACTGACAGGAACTCCTGCGGCCCCTTTCCCTTCAATGATCCTTGCCCTCGCTCACTCAAACTGCTTTTGGCCTTGTGAAAGAGTAATTGTTCTGTCAGATACCACCTTCCTTGGCATGTATCCCACTGAGAGGGATCCTCCCAGCCAGAATTATCCTGCCCTTCAAATTCAGGACTGAGGCAGAAGCAGTGACCAGACTGTACTGCACCCCCAGCACCACAGACCCCCACATGCCCCTCTCAGGTAAAACCTTTAGGACTGGCACTTCATTTTTCATCCAAATGACTTTAAAATCAAAGATGCAGACATCTAATATCAAAAATAAGCAATCAATCAAGAAAAGACAACAAATTGCAGAAATTATTTTCTTTACAAAGCAGCCTGATCCTCCAGAATTACCTATGATGGTGAGCAACTCGTAGCAGCTGCTGTCTGGCAGGAAGTTGCTCATGGTGTCCCTTTTAGGGCAAGAAGCTATCGACTCGGAGCTTGCCTCATTTGTCTGAGGAAAAAAATGAAGTCAGGTCAAAGGAAATTAAGATCACCTGCTGGAAAAGTCATCTGCACCTCATATTACCATACACTTCACAATAATTGGAATACAGAAGAGGATTTAATTGCTGTCAAAATAATTTTAAATAGTCATTATCAACTGAAATTCAGGAGGTGCCTATTTCAGAAGGTCCAGACATCTGTGTTACAAAACATGTAACAAGTAGATGTTAATCACTGTAAACAAGAATCTATTCAGGAATATTTGGATAAAGCCAATTATTATTCCCCTGGACAGCCTAAACCCTGCTTTACAGTAACTGCCTTTCTCTTAGAATAACAAATTTGTGTGCCACCATCCTGCAGCCTGAGCCAGAGGGAAGCTGTTGCCAGCCCTTCCCTGCACTGTAACCTTTGGTGCTCCTGGCAGCTCCTGCAGCTCCTGGTTCTCAGCTGCTCACGGGGTAAGCCCAGCACAGCAGAGCTGCTTAGCTGAATGGTACAAGTGATGGAGAAAAATCAGGGACACATGAAAAGAGAAGCTCCAAATGAAAGCAAAAACTGCAAAGCAAAAATGCTTCTAAAAAAAAAATAAAGGGAGGGGGAAGCACTCCCAGAGCACCCAGGGAAGCAGCATTCCCAAGCCTGTCAGCTTTCCCTCACTCCATCTGACACAAAGCTTTCTGCCTTATTTACATACACTGACATCTTCCCCTGCAGGATTCTGCAGATGATAACTTCAATGTTCTTGCAAGTTCTTTTATATCTTTCAACTCCTTCAAATGTCCAAAGTCACAAGGAGGGCATCCTAACAGCGATTAAAATTTATTCTGTATCTAAAGCTGTCCTTAGTTATCTCAAATTCCCAGCACATTAACTCCTCCTGGCATTTGGAACACCAGCTCCATTTTTCCACCTCATTCTTCATCAAGTGCAAATGCCCTTTATCAGACCTTTCTCGTGGTACATGAAGCAGAAAAGGTTTGTGCCTTTTCCTACCATGACAGCAGACTCCATTTTTTATCTCCATCACTGAAAGATGGGAACAGCACAGTGACAGCTGAAAACCAAGGAACTTGCTGTTCTACCCTCAGTGCAGAGAGCACAGACAGGAGTTCACTGCCAATGACCTCTGGGTGTGTACTTTGGGAGGAAATGAGCCACACTGACCAAGTTCCACCTTTTCAACTGGCTTTGAACAGCACACTGCCTACCTTTAAAATAGCAGTATTTTCCATTGGGGAAAAGGCCAGCATTAAGATTTGTGGTATAATTTCAGCTCCACTCAGTCCCATCTCAGCAAAGCTGAAACCCCTGGGAGCAGCACTCCCAGATCCTTTCTTTCAGTGAACACTGCAGTGCTGCTCCTCAGCCCAGAACAGGCAGCAACTTTCCACTCAGGATTTCAAGCTGCTGCTGCTGAACAGGCCTGTCCACTCTGATCCCAGCTGTATCACTCATTATTCCCTCAGCAATTGCACAGCAGGACTGCCAGGACAGACACACAGGCACACAAAACCTCGGAAGCACACAGGCAGCACCAAGGAGATGGAAGCAGTCATGGAGCAGTGACAGCTGGTGACACACTTAGCAACATGTAAGTGGTTTGCTTTGTTAAAGTCCACTCCAGGGAGAGCACAAGCCAACAAAACAGATGCAAAGAATTAAATAAATTTAATCTTATTAATGGTGTGGGCTGTGCAGTAATGGAAAAATGCTGTGAATTCCCTATTGAAAAGTCTTCCAGTATGAGGTCTTCACTCACCCCTCCTTATGTGACCAGTAAGAGAGTTAATGCAAAAGGAGCTCGACCAGAAATTTATCAACATCATACAACAGCTTAAAAAAATAAAGTTAAACTGAAATGTCATTTATGAGATACTGCAAAAAAGCTCCTCAGTGGTTTCACACAGGACAATTTTTGGTGTATGGTCAAAAGCAGCTGCAAAATGAAGTCCCACATGACCAGTTTTATGGCATGACATTCATTTAGAGCTGGCTTTTGGCTTGGGAGTCCACTTGAATTGGAGATAGATTTAAAGGAAATTAATCTTTCAAAGGCAACTACTGTTGTAAATGCTATAACACAATCAGTTACGTGATGCTTGCAAGGATCTGCATTTGCCAAATGACATTCACTGAGTTAGAAATAGGGCAGATCAGTTTTGTTCTGCTGTCTTCCCCTCCGCCTCCTCACTCCCTCTCTCACTTCAGCATAAGGAACAAAAATTTTCCTTCCACCCCCCTCCCCAAATTATGTACTTTTACCTACAGCCCTGATGGAAAAAAAAACAGGCTTTGATTTAGCTGTAAAAAGATGAAAATGAGAATCAGCATTAAGTGTCTAAACCCGGAGAAAACCCTTGGAAAAAACCAAAACAGATGCTAATCTCAATTTGCTTCCAGCCAAGTATGTCTAACACTCAGTAATTTCAAAAAAAGGTGTGAATTTACTCAATTCTATACAAAACATTCCACATGCATCTCCTATTCTGAGCTTTGTTTGTGCCAGTCAATTACAGACACTGACACAAAAATCAATTACAAGCAGCTTGAAGTGACACAATGCCTATGATCTTATGGTCAAGTCACACTTAATTGGTGTTTGTAATTAGCTTAAACTAGAGCAACACCTGCACAGCTGTGGTGAGGAATCCTTTGGATTAAGATACTCTACTATAAATTGTGATATTTTATGTGTCACATGCTCATTATGAATCAGACAATGAGCAATCAGGGCCTGCAGAACAAACACTTTTCAGAAGTTCCATAAAATTAAACTCTTCCTTTCTTCTCTGAAGGATCAGAACTAAATCACCTCACAAAGAGACCCTTGAGGGGCTGGAGGGAGGAGAATGACAAACAAATAGAAATCCAAGAGATTAAGTTGAAATTTTTGAATTATCACAAATGGTTTGAAAACCACACACCAAAATCTCCACTCCAGGGTGAAACCTGTTTCCACACTTGTAGAGGTAAATACAGAGATGAGATATATAACTAAGATAAAAAGAAAAATCAAACTTCCACAAGGAATAATCTCCATGCAATGAACCACAGCACCACAGCCTGCACAAGTGACTTACTTTTCTCCGAGAGTCACCCGGAGGCTGTTCTGGAGTAAAGAAATTAATTGTTCACCATGTTGTGTTCAGCAGATACCCATTAAAATATAGTTGGAAATGAAGCAAATAACCTTAGATGACTCTTTTTGTATCAAATATACATGGTTTTTGTTTTGCACAAAGACATTTAATTTGCACACAAAATAGCAACACTAGTCATGTTGCAGTACCTGTACAGGATCAAAGAGATTCACACAGTGCTACTGTTTGGATATCTGACAAAAGTGACAATTTTTTTTTACTGTAACTAAATATTAACCTTCATGTCATGTCCCTGCTTATTGCAGGGGGTTGGACTTGGTGATCTTTAAAGGTCCCTTCCAACCTGAACAATTCTGTGATTATAAACACATTCAAAGACGACTCTTAAATACAAAATAAACTATCTAATATTATTCAAAGTAATAAAAATTCCTTTACTCCACCTATCTAGACCTATTTCCTATGCTCTCTTTGTTTTCTGTGTCACTGATCAGGAATTCTGCATCCTAGTGGGCAACTGTCTTTGCAGAGCACAAACCCATCAGCTCCTGCTCCTGGGGAGACAGCAACAGCTTCAAAATCCATTTTAACTCAGAAAATTATAATTAACCTTCCTAAACCCCAAATCCATCTTTTGCATGTGAAAAAAATGTGGTTATGCTAAGCAATACAGAACTAATTTATGACTGCTATCAACATGGAAATGATTTCCAAATAACTTGCTACATCTTGGACACTTCCACGTTGAATTTCTGGGCTCAGCCAGCTTGAATACCTGGATTTACAGTGAGATTTAACCATCTCTAAAGATACACCTTTACTACCAAATGACCAAGCTTTACAGCTAAAATAAAACATTGCTAGCAATGTCACTAAACAAGAGGAAAACTTACCTCCAAACAGCTCGAACTCTCGTAACCCCTCAACAATGAACTTCTCAGACACCCACCGCTGGAAAAATAAAAATTCTCCACACAGTTAGTCCATCTACAGAAAAGTTTATTTTCCCCTTCCCCACAAGAAATAAAACCCCAAATTTCAATGATTCTATGTATCATATATAGATGTACATATACATGAAGCTGATCTGGCTGCATCACCAGACATCCTTCCTTTGGAGATCCTTTTGTGCCAGTGACATGCACCCAGCATCCACAGTTATTCTGAGATTATTATTATTATTACTATTGTTATTATTATGCTGTTATCCCCAATCAACATGCACTCGCAATAAAGTCAATACCACTTTAAATCATTTTAAACCATTTAAATCATACTTAGCAAAATAATTTAATAGACAACTGATGTTCAGTGCACAGGAAGCCGGTCCTAGAAAGCACCAACGAGTCTTTAGGTGATGATAACTCAAAACTTATCAAAACTTGTAGGTAAGAATACCATTTGAAAGCGTTAGAAGTGGTTCTGCTGGAAACTTCCTCATTTAGGAAAGCGGGATTAAACAAAGCTGTTGTGTTTAGCTTTGCAAGCGAAGTGAAGGAAAGAAAACCCCATAAATTATAGCACTGGTGAGGAGGCTAGTTCTTTAAGAACCACTGAAAATAAGCAGCATTATGGCTTTCTTCTTCCCTGCCCCGCAGCCAAGGAGACACGGGTGTATGTGCGAGCAGGAAAGGCTTTAGTGCAGGGTTTGTGAGCAGCGCTGGTTGCACACCGACCCATGTCCTATAACCAACCCTAAAATCAGTTTTCCTGCGCCCTTATGGTGCTCTCCAGGCCCGGTCGCTCTGCACGAGCGCAAGGCTCGTTCTACCGACACGAGGGAAGCTGAAGATCTTCAACACTCACCCTAATGCGCTCGGGTTTACTTACAAGGAAAGACATGGATCCGCCGCTGTGGGACACACGCAGCACAAAGGGCGGGACACCTGCGGGCACAGGGCGGTCACTCCCTCACCCGCCGCCCTCACGGACCCGAGCCCGGCAGCGACAACCCCCGCAAGCACCACCCGGTACCCCACAAAGCACGGAACCCCGAGATCCCGCCGGGCCCGGCAGTGCCAGAGCAGCCCCAGCAGAGCGGTAACTCCGGCAGGAACTGCCCGGAGCGCCGCAGGCAGCGACATCCCCGAACACCCTCAGGGCCCCTGATCCATGCGGGGCCGTCCCGCGATGCTCCCGCAGAGCCCCGCTCCATCCCCCGGGCCCCTCACCCGTGCGGGGCCGTCCCGCGATGCCCCTGCTCCGCTCTGTCCCCCCGGGCCCCTCACGGACCCCTCAGCTGCGGCCGCCGCTCACCGGCGGGAGACGCTGCGATGACGTCAGCGCGCCCATGCGTGACGCGCGGGCGCGTGGGCGTGACGTCACCGCCCGAGCTCCCGCGAGAGGCGGGGAGGGAGCCGGCGCCATGTTGGATCCATGGCGTCTGGCTTGTGTGGTCAGCAGGAGAGGGCAGGGATTGTCCCCTCTGCCAGGCACTGGCACCCCAAGTGCTGTGTCCAGTGTTAGACCCTGACTTTAAAAAGATACTGAGGGGCTGGAGCGTGTCTAGAGAACGGACTGGAGCTGGGGAAGGGGCTGGAGCCCCAGGAGCAGCCGAGGGAGCTGGGAAAGGGGCTCAGCCTGGAGAAAAGGAGGATCAGGGGGCCCTTGAGGCTCTGCACAGCTCCCTGCCAGGAGGGGACAGCCAGGGGGTCGGGCTGTGCTCCAGGGACAGGAGGAGAGGGAACGGCCTCAGGCTGGGTGAGGGCAGGCTCAGGTTGGACACCAGCAGGAATTTCTTCACAAAAAGGGTTCCTAAAGCCCAGGAGCAAATCCTCCTCTCGCCCCAGCCCAACCTGCACAAGGGGAAACCTGCAGGAAGCAGTTCCAGCACAGTGCAGGCACCAGCTCCTCCTGGCCATTAAATCCTGCAGCAAAACTCACCAGGACGCAGGCCTGGAGATGCTGCTAAATGAAAGGAACACTGAGACAAGCCGAGTAAAGCAGGAGTGTTTCAATTATATTTTACTCTTCATTAGATTGTTCATTTGAATGTTCATATTACAAAATTAGCTGCCATGGCCCACAACTGGATGGGACTTCAGGAAAGCTGTCTGCTTACTCAAAAGAGCACAAACTAGTATTTCCTTTCAAAGAACTCTGTGAAACAATAACATATTAATCTTTAAAGCTAAATAGTGCTAGAATTTCACATAATCTACATTAGTTTTGGTTTTAAATAATTTCACCAACCATTATAAAATTAATGTATTTGCATGTATCAGGTTACAGACATTTGCATTTCAATCAGGGTGAAGTATCCCATGCTGGAACAAGGAGTTTAAGCAATTGCTGTTTCAACAGCAGCTAATTCTTATTGCCTCAGAACCAAGTTTCCACGAAGTATTGAACAACAAAATGCAGGATATTGTTTCCCCACAAAACTATTAAAAGTCTGTTACAAGCAACAATAAAATGCCTTCTGGACAGGAAGCATTTATAAAATGCAGAGCTCTCCCAGCGAAGTGCTTGCACAGGGCATTCACTTCATTCTTCCCATTTAGATTCAAAACCCTGAAGTGATCACTGACCAGGTGCAGAGGACAAATATCCTCTGAAACGTTTTCACTGGCGTGGGGAAAGGAGGAATTGCAGGTACTCCACTAGGTCTGGCTCCTGGCTGAAGTGAGCTGGGCAGCAGCTGCTGGGATCAGGAGAGAAGGGGTTGAGGCAAACTGGAACAGTTAAATCTTGAAGGAAAGCTGGTTGCATTGCTAACGCACCATGCACTCACTCCTGAGGGAACACTGTGCTGACATCACAGATTCCACACTGTGTTAAGTTTGCAGCATCCAAACATACAAGTAGGAAACTTGTCCATGTATTCCTTTCCCTTGGTTCTAACCATCTCTGTGTTTTACACAGAAGCCAATCGTGCCCACAGGTGACCTAATACTGCTTCAGGCCTTTGTTTGTAAAAAAAAAAAAAAATTAAGATAAAAAAATCTTCTACTTCTATCAGAACTTCTATTCTATTGGGCTTAAATCCCTGAAGAATCCATACTGTGTATGGAAGGCTCTAAGTGTTGTGCCTTGATGCAAATAAATGCACAGTAAATGTTTATTGTGCAGTTTTCCGCCCCCTAAGTTTTCCCCCTTTCCCTCACAATAACTAAAACCAAAGTTTAAAACCAAAGCATGAATATGTTACCAGCACACATGAACAGGTTTACAATCTTCTTTTTTTAAAGAACAAATGACAAAAAGCATTCAAGAATATTGCAATTTTTTTTAACAGACAAGTAGCAAAACTTTGTACCACCTGGAAGAGAACTGCGGAGACAAAGCTCCCCACACATTTTGCTGTAATACTTAAATAAGTAACACCAATGCAAGAACTTTCTCTTATGGTTACTAGTGTTCAAGGAATCAGAGGATTATGGAGTTTTGTAGGTGTTTGTACCCTGTGAATTACAACTGCACAAGTGGCACCGAGACACTTCTCACAACGTTCACATGGCTTTCACTTTGATCTGCTTCATCTTCATCTGCTTCTTCTCAAGCTTCTTCTGCTCACGCCGCAGAGCAGCTTCCTGTAGGAAGGACAGGGTCTGAATGAACACAGGGGATCTCTTGAAGGAACAAGCAGATCATTTCAGAACCAAACAAGCCCTCAAGCACTGGGGTTCCCATCTCACCAGGAGCCTTGGTGTGCATCAGAGGGGAGCAGCAAATACCTGCCACTTGTCTGCCCTCCAGCAAAGAGCAATCAAAGCTGCCACTGTGCCCACAGCTCCAGGCAGCCTGGAGATGTCCCAGGAGGGCAGCAATGTTCCATCCCCTCACCTCCAGCCGCCGCTGCTTCTCAGGATCCTCCTCGTTCATGATGCGCTCCTTCTCCGCCCGTTTCTTCTCCTCCCGGCGGGACTGCGCAGCCTCCTGTCTCTGCACGTGAGTCAGCTTCAGGAAGTTCTCTTCCACCCGAGCCCTGTTCTTGTCAGCTTTCTGCTTACCCTTTGCACAGAGAAAAGCAAACAGTTTGTATGATTGCCCCACAGGCAGGGTGCAGGATCTCCAGCAGTCGTACAGAAACGTGAGGATGCAGTGGATGCACAAGGACCCCGTGGAAATGGTTCCAAAGACAGAAAAGCACACAGCACTTACTTCTCTGTTCAGCCGGAACTTCTTTGCTTTGTCAATGGAGTAGATAACCATGCTCATCAGAGGCAGCAAAGACTCCATGTCCTTTGGGGAAGTGTTGCCTGAACCAGGCACTGAAAGAAAGAGTTCCTTGTTCATTGACACAGACTGGCAGTACTTGTCTGCTTGCTGTGATGCTCTTCTCTTATGGCTCATACTGTTCATGAATTAAAGATACTCTTATCCTGCTCTTTAGGAAGCTTCATTTGGAGCTATGGCCTTGAATTTTGAAGAGATTTGCAGATTTATTATTTTCTAGAATTCTCCCACCAGGATGCTTTTATTTCAAACCAGGGCAAACCAACTGAGCCTGTGCAAGTTCAAACTGCAAGGCTTGTGGTTTAAAAATAAGCCACCCCAAGAGAGAGGAGTGTGAGCTGAGGTCAATAACAGCAAGACTGGGTGTCCTGTTCTCATGACAAGATGCTGCTCAGTGCCCAGTGCACTGCTGCCTTCTGTTCACCAGCCAGTGATCCTGCTGCATGCACTGAAGTCATTCAGCACACATTTTCTTCCACATGTGAGCATGAGACACCAATAAAGCCCAACACTCCCCCAGACACACAGACAGCAGTTCCCTTACCATTAAATGTAAACAAAAGTGTCTTTTTAGTTTCGGGCAGTTTTGTAAGCTGGCCCTCCCTGGAGGAAAGAAACAAGTGTTTGGAAGGAGTGAAGAAAAATACAAAGTACCTAACATTGGTTGGAAAAACCATCAAGAACCAAAGATCCTTGGAAAGTACTCGACTAAAATACACATTAAAAGCCTGGCTATAACTCAAAGTTAAGTTTCAAACTAACCAGATTCCTGAAGTATTTTACCCCAAAGCCTGCAGAGAAAAGGCATCAGTGTGAAAACATACAGCACCTCTCACTGTCAGGAGGGCATGTGAACACTAGGAAGGCCTATATATTTTCAATTACATTCAGCTTCACACACCCCCTTTGTTGTTTATACCACTAAAGATCTCTAAATATTTTAGGAGAACAAAATATTTTCTCAAGACTTTAAGTATTCATGCCCAAAATCCCACAGTATACTAATGTGAAAATCTCAGGCTTACATTTCACAGATCCTCCACAATTTTAGTACAAAGTATACACATAAGCTGTCTTATAATTAAATCAAAACATGTTAGTTTATGTTCATTTTTTTATACACCTGTGAATATAATACCCTTGCAAAAACCGAGGTGGGGATTCAGGTAAGACACATCGCCCACCACTTTTCAATTCTGCAGCACCTCTGGGCCAGGAGGCTCAGGGAACAGCAGAGCTGCAGCCTGAGTACTGCAGAGGCAGAGCTGAGTGAGCCTGAGCAGGGCTCAGCCTTTTACTTACTCTTGCATAAGCTTGGGACCGGAGAACTGGTCCGAGAATTGGACAGAGTCAATCTTGTCAGCGTAGTGTGTGAGGAAATGGATCATCTGAAAGAGACACTGGCTTAGTTCTTCCCAACACCAACACAGCTGAGCCTACCCACTCCACAGGGCTTTCCAGGCTCCCTGCCCATGGGTGATTTTTAGGGTCCTTTCCAACCAAAACCATTCTACAGTTCAATATATCACTCGGGAAATTGCTGTGCCCACCTTGCCACAGTGGCACTGACAGAGATGTGAACTTTTCCTTTTCACTTCTCTAGAACATACAAATTATAAATGCCAGGATTACCAAGGAGCACTTGTATTAATTCATTCAAGTTTACCTTAGCATCCATCATTCCCTCCGTGACCTCTCCCATCTCTGACAAGATAGCCAGCGAATCTGGAAGCCCGTATTTTGCACCAGATTTAGGTTTATCACTGCAGAACTCACTCTGTTTCCAAGAGAACAAGGCAAAAGAAAAATAAGCACAAGCCTGTAAGTATCTTATCAGACTGAACTGTTCTGGAACAGTGAGACTGCTAAAAGTAGCTGGGGACATTTCAAACAAAGTAAAGCACACAGCATCAATAGTCTGTGAGCTAAAGTTTTCCTTCAGAAGTCAGCACTTTAAGGAAGAAGATAAAACAATTCTAATACATACATACTGCAGTGTTCAAAGTGGATTAAGGCATTTTGCTTACACTTTGATAACAGAACAAAAACTGGCATTCTACCAACCACACTTAATGCTGTTACTTGAGAGAAGATTTGCAGAGCATTGCTTGTTATCACTGGATTCTTTGCAAGCTCTGCAATTCTTTCCACGCTTGAACATATGGAAAGTTTAAATTTCAGATCATGTAAAAACAGATGACTTAAACCTAAATTTTCCACAGCACATACACTATTGAAGTTTACTTTTCAATCCCTGAAGATGTCTTTCGTGCAAATTAAACGAGGTGAAGTGACACTCGTGTATGCTGATGAAATTCTGCAGCCTCTTAAACCAACCACACCCCAAAGGAAAGGTGTAAGCTGCTTCCCACTGCCCCTTTCCCTGCAGGTCTGACAGGGGGGAGCACTTCTGATGTTTGATTCCATCAGACTTTTATCTGTAGATGGAAATGTGTTTTCCTCAGATTCCAACAAGTCAGCCACAGGCTTTCAGCTGTTCTCCAGGAAACAGTGAATATGCAGATTAGATTCTATTAATTATCAATGTGCATGTACATACCAGGTCCTGCATCTCTTTCTGGAGTCTCACCAGGGCTTTTCTGGTTCCAACAGCAAACACATACGTGTCCATATCTTCATCATTCATTGTCACTTTTATTTGCTGCGAAACAGAATGTTATTAGCCCTGGTCAGATTTCAATGTTTGTCTCATACTTTGATTCCTAAGAATAAAGACTAAGCAAGGACAGACACAGCTAAGAAAAAGAAAGTTGATTTAAAGCTTTTCAGTGTATCTTAAAGTAAGGAAGCTTTTTAATTAGACTGAGCACATCATTCAGTATTGTGCTGTAATGACAGTGACTAGAACAGCAGAGTTGTAAAAATAATTTGCAATTAAATATTTTTATATAAGTAAATACAATTAGAGATGCATGGGAAGACATTCACAGTGCACAGAGTCACTGTTCTTCCAAATGTAACCTCTCTTGGCACTTATGCTCTCTAAGAGCAAGTGGGAAGGCAAAAAGTAACATTAAGAATGTAACAGGCAAACCAAACCAAACAGGGGTTTTAGCAGTCCTGTTCAGGCAGACTGAACAGACAGCTGAGCAATCACTGCGGATTTCAGATTGTAAAACCACTTTTATCAAGCTGATGCCTTGAATCACGATAGACTGCTCACAAAACCACTCAAATGACAAAATCCACAGATAAAGCAACTTCCAGTCATCAGCACTTTGTATTTCTTTCCTGCCTGTGAAATGCAAACAGTACTTTGAGGTTGTTTCAACAGCTACTGAACTGGAAGATGTGTAATACCACAGAGATCACCTGGAACAATCACAAGCAGCAGAGCAGAAGGGATGTAAGAGTTTATCAGAGCTGGTACGCACCACTTGGTCTGAGGCCGGCCTCATCATGCGCGCCAGCACGTTCAGCAGGTCCTGCCTCTTGAGGAACTGAAAAGGGGCAAACACAGATCACAGCTGAACAGAGCACAGACAAAAACGCCTTCCCAAGACCTAATCCCTGTTTTCCCTGTGTGACCAATCCAGCTGGGAAGCAGGCCCGCTCTCTGCATTGCAGCAGTTTCTCAGAGCTTTGCTCCCTCACATCAGATGAACTGTGGGACTGCTCCATCCCAGCTGCAGGGCTTTTCTCTTTGCTGTTCTTCCTTGGAATTCCTGCTGGTGGCAAAGGGGCTCTTCAGCCTGCAGTTACCTCTGGTTTCTGCACTCTTCCTGCAAGCACTTGCTCTTTGGTGGCAACTTTAAGGGGCAGAATACAGGTCTGTACAGCCCTTCAGATGACCAGTTTCAAAACTCTGTGTCTGAATGTGAGCACAAATGCCAAGCTGGGATTCCATGCTGCTCACACAGGAATGGAAAAGTCTCTAGAACCTGACAACTGGTGACAAGTGAACAGCACCACAAACTCCCTCATTCTCACCTTTAACTGGATGAGCATTCCTTCACAGCATACCCTTCCAGAGCACCACAAGTTATAGATGTGTTCATTCTCTTGATTTAGTTTCCCAGTGCTTGTAGCTTCTTTACTGGTGCCATCATCCCCTGAGGAAAACAAGTGAAATAGAACTGCAATCTCAACTCTCAAACTGAGACACCACAGCTCAGCAGATGGATTACAGCTCACGATACTACAGTACAGAGCAGGATTCTCCACAGCCGAACTGCCAGTTTAAACCCAGCTTTATTCAAATATCAAAAGTGGATCCTTGTCATTATGGAACTCACCAACAAGAGCAAAGTTACTTTCTAGCAGCTCCCTGTGAGTGTTGAACCAAGCGTGAGCCAGGCGGTTGTTTTTGTTCTTCCCAATGATGTAGTTCATGATGTAAGCCAGGAGACCTGTTACCATCAGGATCTCCATGTAATAACTCTCCCAGCTGTTTTGAAGGTGAGCAGGGACCTGTGTAAGGGAACAGAAACTGTGATTTACACATTGACCACGGGGATTTTATACACACAAAAATTTGGGAAACACGGCCTAGTGGAGAAGTTCCATCCCCAACACAGCAATAAGCTCCACAAAGGCAACAGGAGAGAGCTAAGCCTACATAATGCACTTGGCTTACTGGGGCACAGGAATCATACAGGAAACAACTGAGAACAGCATTCCCAAAATACCTGCTTAATACAGAAAAAGGACTCACTTCCAAGTGAGCACACATCCCTCAGAGCAAACAGCCCAGCACTTCAATTCACTGAGCATTTGAGCTTGATACCCTGCCCATCACAGCATTATCTGATCATCACATAACTTCTTTGCAAATCCAAAGTAGCACCCAACGCCCAGGAACATTCTCAGGATGCCAGCAAGAGCCATAGACCCCATGGGGCAGCAGGGAAGTTTTCCTGACCTTGCCACCTCAGAGGCTGATTAGCCATTCTGCTATCACTGTACCACCCTTGAGCCACAGAAGCACCCAAACCTTGATTTGCCCTGCCAAGGTCAGCTATAATACCTAAAAAGAGATCTCAGGGGTAATAAAAATGCAGACCTTGAGCACCTGGTCATTCTGTGAAAGACTATTTTAGAAGGCAAAAAGGTGATGAAGGCTGGGCAGAGAGATTGGCTTCAAAAACCAGCAGAGTTGACAAATTCTAATCTGACAGTTGAGCCACAGACAAGCTAAAAACACACTGTGTTCATTGTCTACTACCCCAGTGACATTCCTGGCATACTGTCTTAAGAAAACAAGTGATGCAACTCCAAGTAGAAACTGGATCAACAGTTATACCTACATTAACTATCGTTATGGGGTCTTTATTTTTGCTGTGAGTCGTGTCTGGTTTCTCTTCATACCCTTCAAACTCCTCATCATCATATGGTTCACTCTCAGTGTCACCCTCCTAAAGGATGAAATCACAAACAGCATGAAAATCCAAAGTCCAGCAAGTAAAATCCAAAAAGAGAAAGAAAGGTGCAGAGACACTGTTAGGAAACACAATGAGGATGGAGGCAAGGCCTTACCTGTGTGTCTGTGTCATCAAAGTCTTCCTGATTTTCATCCTGACCTTCAAGCTCTACAGTGGCTTCCTCTTCATCATCTTCTGTAGTGATGACCCTTTGAGGAGACTCTGTGACTGTATCTTCACTCACATCTTCAAATTCAGCAAAGTCATTATCATCATATTCCATGATGTCATCTCCATCCTCAAAGTCATCATACTTTGCCAAAGAAAAGCTCCATGGGATGAACAGGACAGCAATAAAAATATATAAGTTCTTCATTTTCACTAGGAAAAAAAAAAATTAAACCATTGCAAAAAGTCCCTGTCAATTGTTACATCACACTCCAGTAAGCCCCAGCACACAATGCACAATTTGAAATCACTATGAGTCAACCAGAGAGAGAAAGAAATCCCTGCATGATCTTGCCATCTTCTCTAAAAAGAAAGTGACAACTGGTACAAGAATAAAATAACTCTGAAGGAGAGGTTCTGGACTCTGCTGCTTGTGACAGCAGCAAATTCACATCTGGCCACACTGTTCAAATGAGCTGATTTGGAAAGGGCTTTTGCCCTCTGCTTCCTGTCGTTTCTGCTTGAGTTCAAAACAGTCCCAACCTCCCCTCAACATTGGGGCGCCTTCTGCAAGGCCCAAAAAAGGCAGCAACCACCCCCCAGCTGCACTCAAAAGCAGGCACAGAGGCTCAGCTGCTGTCAGGCTCATTTTACTCCCTCCCGCAACCAGATCCGAGTGGGAATCTGAATGCTAATCAGAGTGTTCTCTCACAAACTCAGAATAGAAATGATTTGTTTCTAAATTTGACCAGCGTTCCTCTGAGTGCCTCAAGCGGGGAACCCACTGCTATGAATGACAAGGACGGCTAAAATAAACACCTTTGTCCAACACTCCTCACTCCACCAAAAACCCGCACAGAACACGGTGACAGAGCCTTCACCAGGATGGGAGGTTCAGCAAGGCCAAGGCCGGGAACTTGGAACATTGTGTGGGAACCTCACAATTTTGTATGAATTTAAGCAGAAAAAACCCACAAAATACTATTTTGATAGGACACAATTTGCACTCTGTAAAAAACAACAGGACAACAGAGCCACCTGTGTGACCAAACTAACATTTCACAGTAAGAATTCACGGACTATTTCAGCACATCCACCTTCAGAAGACCTGATAACTCCAAACAGCTTCACGCAAAATAAACTTCTGCAGCCAACTCGAAGGACATAGTTGAACCAGAGGTGGGTGAGAGCTGGAGCACCCCCTTAGGTCAGCAATCTGTCAGAATGGGTTCCAAGTACAAATCCTAGGAAGCAGAATATCCTTGGCAGGCCCTCCACGACCCACACACCACCGACTTTGCCTTGCAAGAGGAACCGATTCATTCTCCGACCCCACAGCGGCTGCCCAGATGCACTGGCAAGAGAAACGACTTCCAACAGTCCAAGGCAAACACCGCTGCTGCTCCTGTGCTGAACATTCACCTCAGCAGATCTCGAGCCCCGGCCCGAGCTCGGTGCGGATTTTGGAGCAGCGCTCGTCCCCAGCAGGTCGGGCCCTGCCCGTGACCGCGGCCCCAAGCGGGGACACACACCGCCGCAGGTGCTCGCTGTCCCGCCGCTCCGGGGACGCTCCGGCTCCTTCCCGGAACACGAGCCAAGGTTACCGAGATAAAACCAGCGATCCGCCGCCCCGAGCGCGGCCCCCCTCACACCCCCGCGGCTGTACCCGGACCCCGGCCCCGCCGCCAGCCCCTCCCGCACAGGCCGCGCCAGCCTCCCCTCCCGGGAACTCTGCCGGTGTCCCGTCCGGCGGGGCCGCGGGGCCGGGGCCGCGTTACCTGAGTCACGGGCCCGGCCCCCGCCCTGCGCTCCGTGCCCGCCGGACCGGGGCGCCTGCGCAGCGCGGGCCCCGCCGCGTGTGCGGGTACACACGCAAAGGCGAGGGGCGAGCCCGGCCCTGCGGAACCGCGCGGGAAGCGGCGCGGGCCCGGGGCAGCCGCTGACGTTACCGTCTCTCGGTTCCGCTCCCGGTTTTCCCGCTCCCGCCTTTGCCCGGTCCCGCCGCCCTCACTCGCCGCTGCTTCACCGGCGGGAGGGGCGCACGCGCCGCGGGACGCGCGTCACCACGCACGGTGCGTGGGCACGTCGCTGCGTCGCGTCCGCACCCCCCGCCCCGGTAACCGGGGAAGTGGCGGCGGCGGCTGCGGGGCTGAGGGTGAGTGAGGGGCCGAGGGCCGGGAGCGGGGCCGAGCACGGCGGCGGATGCTCCTCTGCCGGCCTGCGGGGTCTCTCGCGGGCGAGAGCCGCCGTGGCCGCGGCCTGGAGCGGGCGCGGGCAGCCCGGGCCTGCCCCGCGCAAAGGGCCCGCCCCGCTCCGCGGTTCGGCGGGCGGGAAAGGCCCCGCGCAGGGCCCGGTGTGCCGGGACAGCGCCTGCCCGCGCCTTGTGTCCCCCGGCCTTGGTCGCTGCCGTGCCCCGGGAGGGCGATGCCGCGGGCGGGGGTCCCTCCGCCCTTCCCTCCCGGCCCGGCAGCGGCCGAGGCGAATCGCGGATCCCGGCGCCGCGGGCAGGGTCCGTGCCCCGCGGGTTTCCTCCCCGGAACGGCGGCCACAGCGCAGCGAAGCCTCGGGAGTTTTCCTGCGGTGTCCGCGTCCTGTGGGAACCTCTCCCTGTTCACTCGCTGCTGGCGAGTGGGCGAACTGACCGTGTTTTGTACTTTTGCTGCTGTCTGACAATAAAAAAAGTGGTCCTTCTTATTTTTTGAGATAGTGGAAGGAGGAAAAAGGTGGATAAGTACAGTGAAGAACAATTCTTGTAATCAGATTTTAACAGTTTTCAAAGGTTTCCACTGTGCTGTCACAGCAAACATGCGGTTCCACCTCTCCCCTCTTTATTGTAAGTTTTGATCTCCCAGTGCCACGGATCCACAGGTGTAAAAGCTCCAGAGTGTGTCAGGACAAGAGGGAAAACAGAACTCCATGGTCAGTGCTGCCATGGAGAGAGGAACTGCAGAGTTTCCCCCGAAATCCGCCACTGAGCTTTGGTCTCCACTCAGGATTTATTGAGCAAGCCCCAAGCTGGTAAATGTTCAGCACAGGCACCAGATGAACTATTTACCTTCAGATTGTTTTGAAGCTGTTGTTTTGGCAGTGAGTTCTGATCTCATTGAAGATTCTCAGTGTGAGGATTTGTTTAATAAGACGTGTAGCCTTTAGACAGCTAATTATAACGCACTGGAAAACAGTGGGTGCCTTGCTCTCTTTCCTGCCTTACAGGTATGATTTGCTTGACCGTGGAGACCATTAAATGACTCAAGAATAGAAACTGTAAATATTAATGTATCAGTGCAGTTGTCATCTTAGAAAATCAAGTTTTGGGCAGACACCTATATGTGGAGTGTTTAAGATATTGTTTGGAAAACAGGGATTGGAAAGCATATAAATATGTATAATATATATGGCTGAAGGTGCTGCCTTGGGAGGCAGGGGGAGTTGGGTTTTTGCAGGGATGTGCCTGGTCTCACACCCAGCCGTGCGCTGCTCTGGGCCCATTTCTCTGAAAAATTCTCTGAGGTTGTGTCCCGGGTTGATGTTGTGTCTACCCCTCTCCCTGCACACCCGCCCCCACCTCGCTGTCTGCACGG
>VRYO01002780.1:187853-249300 GCA_009812075.1 Sialia sialis | reverse complement strand
CCGTGCAGACAGCGAGGTGGGGGCGGGTGTGCAGGGAGAGGGGTAGACACAACACCAACCCGGGACAGGTTGCTGGGTTGCAGGAGTGAGGGATTGACAAGCCATGAAACATGGATGGCACGACGTGGATGTGCAGGATATGCATTGAGCTGCCTTCTCATCTCTTGTTCCTCCTGATGTTCAAAGTTCTGGCCCTGGGTTTGTTTGTCTTAGATTGCAAACAGGACAGGTAACATCTTCAGTGTGTTTAAATAATCCTTGAAGGACGTGACCTGTTCTGGAAGACAGCCACTTTATTTTTATTGTTAGTTGGAATTGTGGATACGTTCGTACTGACAAAAGAGAGGGCCCCATCCTTTTTGGGAAACAGATTAAACTCTTGTCACTCAGAATTCCACAAGTCCCTGGGTCATGACTGAAGTGATGAACTAACAAGAAAGATCATGACAATGACGTAAACTGCCGGAAGCGGGAAGTGCATTAATCTGTCTTTTCTTGTTTGAGCAGGTATATTGGGGACATCATGAATTGGAATAAGGGTGGACCTGGTACGAAGAGAGGCTTTGGGTTTGGTGGATTTGCCATAACACCTGGCAAGAAGGAGGAGCCCAAGCTGTCACAGCAGTCCCACAGCGCGTTCGGCGCCGCCAGCTCCTCGGCAGCGTTCGCCAAAGCGGGACCTCCTCAGCTGCCTTCCTTCTACAAAATCGGCTCCAAAAGAGCCAACTTCGATGAGGAGAACGCGTAAGTGCAGTCACTCCTGCTCTAGGTTTTAGTGGATTTATGTTTCTGAGGTCAGGGGACATATCTATGACATTTATGTAAATAAATGCACAATAATGTACTCAGAAGACTGAGTTACTGCAGTAGCCTGCAGAAGCTTTCCTCATCCAGCTTTCCCCCCTCAAGAACACAGTTGTTTCCTAACCCTTCTCTTGGCTCTGTAAATGTATACATAAGGCCAAGAAAGTTGGGATTGTTCAGCCTGGACAAGTCTGGGCCTTCCAGTACGTGAAGGGAGCCTACAAGAAAGATGAAGAGAGACTGTTTTGTGATCTCTCTTTGCCCTGTCATCCCTTTGAACTTTTAACATGAATAATTGTAAATAGATAAATGTCAGCATTTCCTCTTGTGTCCATACTGACTTCACTTGTCCACGTGGGTACCTTGACTCAACCAGAAATTGTGAAAGACAGCACAGTGCTGTAAACCGTGTGCTGACTGGGCTGTTGTTGGTTTTTGCCAGGTACTTTGAGGATGAAGAGGAAGATTCCAGCAATGTGGAATTGCCCTACATTCCCGCAGAGAATTCCCCCACTCGGCAGCAGTTCCATTCCAAGGCAGCAGACTCTGACAGCGATGATGATCCTCTGGAGGCATTCATGGCTGAAGTGGAGGCAAGAGGCAGCTCGGGGATGTTGATTCACTGTGTGTCTGTTCCTGTGTGCACCCAGGGGCAGCAAAGTCACTCAGGGCTTTGGCAGCTGCAGTCAACACGCCACTTAACTTTGGGGTTTATGTAGGATGGTGTTAGTTAGAGCTCAGAAATGGGTGAGATAGACAGAGAGTGGATATGACTTAAAATACCTTAACTGTTTAACTGCTGTGAGGGTGTGAGAACAGTACAACAGAGAGCTCTGCTTGTCTGAGCTTTCACTAGTGTGTTTTCACTACCTAAATGGAAATTATTTGTATTTATGATGAACTGTTTCTTAGCTACAGTTCTGTTGTTAGTTGGATTCAGGAGGAATATGGGGAATTTAATTTTTCAATAACACGGTTACAAGCTTAGAGTAGTATATAAATTCAAAGATACTAATAGGAGAATTTATTTAGCATAAAATAAATATGCAGAACAAGACAGAGTTTAGTCCAAGAACTGTTGTCTCTGTGACACAATGGTCTAATTATTCAGGGACATTTTTCCCTTTCATGTTTTACCATCTTGGTCTTTTTAACATGTGACAACTTTATGACCTGCCAGGATCAAGCTGCTCGAGACATGAAGAGACTTGAAGATAAAGACAAAGAAAAAAAGAATGTTAAGTAAGTTCTCTTTTATCATTCCCATCCCTGCCTGTGTCTTGCTCAGAGAATTGCAGTGCATTTTGCTGATGGTGGTTGTTCATTAGTGTAGTATATCCCTAATAAACATCATTAGCATGAGGTGCTGTGGGTAATGACTTGTGATGTAAAAATGGGATAACAGGGAGGAATCCATGGCAGCATCCTGTGGCAAACTGCAGCCACACTGAGAGTTATCCCACACAAGAGCCCTTTCTAGGTCACAAAATGGGGCAGCATCTTGCACTCCTGCCACTTTCCAGATCAGCCTGGATGGGTTTTCTGCTTCCCACACCCTTGGTTTAGCTTAAAATTGCATTTATGTGAGCAAAATAGCTTAGTGCTGCTATACTTGGAGTTCTCTTCTGAACCTGGATGAGGTATTTAGGCATTAAAGCTGATAGATTAGGCAGCACATAATTGGGGTACTAAATTTTGAGTTTTAAACAGTTTAAATTTGTGCAGCTTATCCATCTATTTGTTTTGACTAAGGAAAATCATTAAGCTGTTGATTCTTGATAGAAAAAACAGATATATTGGTAGGAGTTACATTGATGAGGTTATACATGGTCCTGACACAGAACACCAGATCCAAATCACCACCTGGGCAAGTTCTGAACTGGATTTGCACTTCCTGCCTCATATTCTCTTCAGTTTTGGGACTTCTGTAGCATCGAGAGCTTAGACCAGGATGATCTTTGATGTGGCTTCTGCTGGGAAGATGGAATCCTAATCTTTCAGTCTCAGTACTAGAAGTAAAGCAGAGTCTTTGCAGGGTCACTGCTGTGTTTGGCACCAGATTGGAAATCTCCATGGGTTGGGAATATGAATGTTGCCAAGATGATAGTGTTGTGTCTTCCACGAAATCTGGAGCTCAGCACTAATCAAATGAAACTATTGAGCTGAGTCTGTGGAACACTTGCAGGGAAGTTTTTTCTCCGCTTGTTTTTCCAGGGGTATTCGAGATGACATTGAAGAGGAAGATGACCAAGTGAGTTCCTATGCAGTCTTTCTATCTTCTTTTTTGTTGTTTTGTATCTTTTAACTTTCCCTCTCCAAACATGTAACTGTTAGGGACAAACAAAACCCCAGAGTGGTGGCAGTATCTGGACAGTTCAGCAGGAAGCTGTAGCGGTTACCCTGCTGTCTCTACCCTTCTAGGTGTTTTAAGAAGAATATTAGACAACTGCATTAATTGAAGAAGATTTTTTTCAGTCAGTTTGAACTTGAGCTTCCTGTGCAGGTTGTTCAGAGTCTGAGGATCTTACACATTGCTTTAGCACAGTCAGCTCCAGGGGACACCGGGAGAGGCTGTTGGACTGTGCAGGCTCCTTGCAGTGAAATGTGGGGTCTGTTCAGGGAATATTCAGGCTTTTGATCCCTATTTCCAGTTCTCATTGAGGTTTATAAGCATCACTGTAGCAGAAGTAATAAAGAGAAAGACTTATTCTCAAAATGTACCTTCCTCCAGAGCTGTAGTTACCAACCCTTGTGTTACTTGTATTGGTGCAGAGCTTGGCAGGGCTGTGTGGCCTTGGGGCCTCTGCTTCCAGTCTGGTGAGTGTAGCTGTGCCAGAGTTTGAGCAGAGCTGACTTCATGCTTGGGCACAGCTGATGCTCAAGTGTATTGTGTGCCAAGCTCTGTGACTGAGGGATGATTGGTCAGGAAAATGGAAAAGCCAGATGAATAGACATGTATATTTATAATCAAGCCTTGCTTTACAGATCTTAAATATTTGCTGCAAGTCAAGTGAAACTGGTGTTTTCTCTTTGAGAAAATCTCACCCTGGTGTGCCAGTGAGAATCTGAGACACAAAGATCTTTGTGAGCTCTGAGGATGGCACGGGACAGGGTGACAGTGTCTTAACTCATCTTCTGAAATACCTTCTTTTACATTTGTTGGTGACTTTCTCAATGAAAAATAGATATATTTTCATTTCCTAAAGTCTAGTTAGGGGAAGTAAAGAAACTATCTTTGGCATGGTGTGTTTAAAAAAATCAACGTGGTACTTAGTAACAAAGTGTTTCCTGGTTAAAAACCTACAGCGTGTTGTTCTTTGTGCTTTGTTCATGTGGAAATAAGAATAGATCCTTCTGTTGTTAACCATAACAAGAATTAGTAGAAGGAGCTGTTAAGCAGATGAGAGAGGTTTGTTTTTTAGGAGCATTTTGTGGTGTAGCTGACACTGGAGATGTTTTCTTCATTTGTACTTCTTGTCCTTCAGGATGATTCTGGTGGTGTTGATTAGAAAAGCCAGTTCTAGTGAACGTAGTTACCTTTTTCCTCACGGTGGGTGTGAAAGCAAGCAGCCACTTAGCTCACACATCCCTTGAAGCAGCAGCAGCCCCTGTGCATGCCGAGGTGTGAGCTGGCTGCTGTGTTTTGCTGCAGGAAGCGTATTTCCGCTACATGGCTGAGAACCCCACGGCTGGCGTGGTGCAGGAGGAGGAGGAGGATAACCTGGAGTACGACAGCGATGGCAACCCCATTGCACCGTCCAAAAAAATCATTGATCCTCTCCCACCCATTGACCATTCCGAGGTAGGAGGCAATTAATTCTCTTCTCTTCTCTTCTCTTCTCTTCTCTTCTCTTCTCTTCTCTTCTCTTCTCTTCTCTTCTCTTCTCTTCTCTTCTCTTCTCTTCTCTTCTCTTCTCTTCTCGGCATTCCAGGGAGCAGGAGCTGAGCAGGCCCCTGCCACACTTCAGTGCTTACTAAAGGTCCTTGAAATGGCTTCCTTTCAACAAATACTTTGGCAGACAGTTAAGAACTTCAGGAAAAAAAGGACCTTGAATCTGGACCAACTAATTAATTAATTACATTGCAGATTGAATACCCACCGTTTGAGAAAAATTTCTATGATGAGCATGAGGAGATCACCAGCCTGACCCCGCAGCAAGTGGTGGAGTTGCGGCATAAGCTGAACCTCCGGGTAAGCTGGGCTCAAAAGTGTCCCCAGGCAGCTTTTAACTCCCTTTCATTCCTGGACTGGCTTAGTTCTAATGAAGATTTTCTCTGGGAGCTCCAGCTTTTGAATCCAAGCCTCTCAGGCACCTGCAGTGACGTTGATTTCTTGGAAGTCTCCCCTGTGTTTGTGGAAGTGGTTTGAGGAATGCTGCTTGGACTAGAGGCTCCAGAGCTAGGAGTTCAAACTGGAGAGATGCAGAAATTACTTCTTTGCCATTTGTGATGTGTTAGTGGGGTGATCTTCTGTGAAGGGAATTATTTGGGGTAGAACAACAAGGACACAAGGAGTAAAAACAACGTTTAGTTGCTCATGTTGATTGACAGATAATTAAATTTTTATGCCTGAAAGTCTTATTTTCACATCTCGAATTTGCACCCAGTTAAATTTAATGTCCACTCAAAAAGTAAAGTTATTTTTCAGAGACAGAGAGACCCTTATTTTATTTTTTTTTTTAACAGATTGCTCTTTCTTTTGCTCTTGCTGTTCATGAACAAAGATCTTTTTCTCTTTCCAAGGTCTCCGGGGCTGCTCCTCCACGGCCTGGCAGTAGTTTTGCTCATTTTGGGTTTGATGAGCAACTTATGCATCAGATTAGGAAATCTGAGTATACCCAACCCACTCCAATACAATGTCAGGTGAGTGTTGCTACTTCTCAAACTTGTAAAGAGAATGAAAAGAACATGTGCAAAGCTCCCTCATCCACCTGGAGATGTGACAAATGCAATTCTGGTTGCCTACAAAGTGGATTTTTTCTAGAAAAACAGCTCTGATTTTTTTAATAGAAGGTTACCCACTTTTTTTTCTTGTTAAATGACCATTATAAATATATCCATATTCCTTTTTCATTGTTTTTTTTTTGGAAATGAAAAACATTGAAGTGATGTCTCTTGCCTAGAGAAATGTTCAGGGCTTTTTGTCTGGATTTTCTCATTACCTGAGTTCTCCTGAACTGTCTAGCACAGGGATGTGCTGCAGTGAGCGTAGTGTGGGCTTTGAACCTCCTCCTTTTCAGGGTGTTCCAGTGGCACTGAGTGGCAGAGACATGATTGGCATAGCCAAGACTGGAAGTGGGAAAACAGCTGCCTTCATCTGGCCAATGCTGATCCACATCATGGATCAGAAGGAGCTCGAGCCAGGGGATGGTCCCATTGCCGTGATCGTCTGCCCAACCAGGGAGCTGTGCCAGCAGGTAGGTGTGTGCCATTCCTCATGGGCCAGCCAGTCTGCCTGGAGCAGAAAGCAAAACTCTTGGCAAAAATTGTCAGAGAAACTCAGGGAAGTATTTGAAAAAAATGCTTTGTGCGTGAGTAGCCTGGCTCCAGCTCACAGCTCTTTCCTACCATTGTTTTTCTTGAAGGATCATGACAAACCTAAAATTTAAAACTTTTGCACAGTGCTCCAATATTGTTTTTACGTATAAGAATGCTGTGGATGTATTGTGACAAATGGCATGTGCAAAAGGACGGAGCCTGCAGGTTACATTATTGTGGGATAAATAGGTTTCTCAAGTTACTGAAATTATCCCTATGTGAAGTATTCACCCCTGGGCAGTTGGGAATAGTTTCATGAAGTCAGTAGCTGGAGAGTGCATTCCAGGAGCTGTGCTGACTGCCAGGGTGGGTTGTTGTCCCAGCTGTGGTGTGAGCTGAGCTGCTGGTGTCTGTCCCCAGATCCACTCGGAGTGCAAGCGCTTTGGCAAGGCGTACAACCTGCGCTCAGTGGCCGTGTACGGAGGGGGCAGCATGTGGGAGCAGGCCAAGGCCCTGCAGGAGGGAGCAGAGATCGTGGTCTGCACTCCAGTAAGTACCAAAGCCAGGGCTTTGCCCTGTTCAGCTTGCAGAAAGCTGTAAGAATCTGTTCCTGGGATGTGAGTATTGACACTTAATTCTAGACTGAAACCTTGAGTTGTTTTCTGTTGTGTCTCTGGTAAGTTAGCGTGAAAAGCAGCTGGGTGGTTGTATATACTAATGTGATTTTAAAGGTGCTTTAAAAACTTGGAGTTTTTTCTTACTAGGGTCGTTTGATTGATCATGTGAAAAAGAAAGCTACAAACCTGCAGAGAGTCACTTACCTTGTGTTTGATGAAGCTGACAGAATGTTTGACATGGGGTTTGGTACGTATTCAACAAAAGTCACTGTTTTGGGAAGCAGTGGTGCCCAGTCCCAGCACAGGGAGTCTGTAAAATTAAATAGTGAGTTGGAAGCACTCATTCTTTGGTTATATGTTAAATGAAGCCATGAAACTGCTTTTGGCTTAATTTTTGTAAATAACGAGCATCCAGGGTTGATTGGAGCATTTCTTCTCCCTTGCAGAATATCAGGTCAGATCAATCGCGAGCCACGTGCGTCCTGACAGACAGAGTGAGTACCCAGGGAGTCTGGAGCAGAGCTGCATTTCCAGTTCTGGACACAGCCACACCAGCAGACTTGTGCCAAAGTCCCCTGGTGTTATTCTCAGCGTGGGCAGTTGGGAGGGAGCAGTTGTGACATGTGGGCATTCAGCTCATCTCGCTGTAATCCCTCCACTGACTGCACTCAGAGCAAAGATGATTAGCTGAATTCATATTCATATGCCTTGAAATTCAGTATTCTGAGCTGCCATGGAAGTTCAGAGCAGTGTCCTTATTCCCAGCATTTCAGATGCCATGAAATGTTTCCACTTTGTGGTGTTCTATCAGTGATTGGTAATTTCCATTAAACCCGTAAAACCTCAGCTTCAGTTCACTGGCACTCGGGAATCCAGGTCCTCCTTCACAACATCCGTGCAGTGTTTTCAGAGTTCTGGAAGGAAGGAAGGTTGTACTCCAAGGAGTTTGAAGCCTGTTTCTCTTGCAGCCCTCTTGTTCAGTGCCACGTTCCGTAAGAAGATTGAGAAGCTGGCCCGGGATATTCTGATTGACCCCATCCGGGTTGTGCAGGGAGACATTGGAGAGGTAATTCCCTGAACCTGGGACACACTCAGAGCAAGAGATTGTGCTGTGTCTGTTCTCTGAAGTTTACATTAAACTGCAGGAATCAGCATTTATAGTTAGTTTTAAATAATTTGTGCTAAGCAAAAATAGAAAGTTCTGTGGGTTTCTGTTTTTCTTACTGACCAAATTCTCCTGTAGTGTTGGGAGGTTTCATCGAGAAGTAGAACATGATTGCAGTGGTTTATTTTTGTTATTAGGCTGAATCAATGGTTGTATCTTTTAGTTTTGTCTTTAAAGCATAAAAAAAGCTATTGCAACTTCTCCAGTGAAGAATTCGAAACTTATAAAATCTCTATCCTGTGGTTTTCATGGGCATGTTGATGCTGGACTTGCTTGACAGTGACAGCTGAGCTATCAGCAGGCTGGGATCTGGTAGGAAGCTGATGAAGTGGGCAGATGTAAACCTGCTGGGAAGAGACTTTACTAATAATACATTGAAACTGTTGAGAGATTTCACGAGATGCCTTTGGAACATCCTTCTTTCAGTCAGTTCTCTGTATTTTTTGGTTTTTACATCAGGTCTCTTTATAACAAAAAGTGACTACCTGAATCCCCTTCTTTCCGGGAAAATTTTTCCAGGATCTTGCTTAAGAAAAGCACCAGCTTTCCCAGCTCAATCACAGGGCCTCTATTCATTGATCTAAACTATTACTGGGAGTAATAATATGAGCATCATCCTTGAAATAATATGAAATTGTTTAAAAATTCAGTCTTTCAGAGAAATGTGCAGGTAGTGCTGTAAGCTGCACTGCACTGTATTGCTGGTGACGCAGAATGTTTGGCAATGTTTGGTTCCTGACTCTTCATTGCTCCCCTCAGGCAAATGAAGATGTCACTCAGATTGTGGAGATTTTCCCCTCTGGGCCGAGCAAGTGGAACTGGCTGACACGGCGCCTGGTGGAGTTCACCTCCTCTGGGAGTGTCCTCCTCTTTGTCACCAAGAAAGCCAACGCAGAGGAACTGGCCAACAACCTCAAGCAGGAGGATCATAACCTGGGGCTGCTCCATGGGGACATGGACCAGAGCGAGAGGAATAAAGTCATTTCGGAATTTAAGAAAAAGGGCATCCCCATCCTGGTAGCTACTGATGTGGCAGGTAGGTGACCTTGTGGGAAGCAGCTGAGACCAGCTGTGGGATCAGCAGAAAGGCAGACATTTCAGTGGGAGGCAGCCAGGTTGGCTTCTGCACCTGCAGGACAGCTCCAGTGCTTTTCTAGCCAGGGAATATCCTGAGCTGGGACCGTGGAGCCCAACTCCTGGGCCATAGAGCCACACTGTGTGCCTGTGCAGTACATGGCGTTGGCAAGGGGAGTGTTTTTAGTCTCTTAGTAATGCCTAGATTACAGCCTGACATTTTTTAACACAGAGAAAGAAAAGCTCTGTCTTAGGGAAGTGGTTGCTGTTCCTTCAACATCTGACATTCATTTTGCCCATGGGACCAGAGTAGGGTGTACCTGGTAGCAGAGGAATACTTCCCAGAGTTAATTGGGGATAATGACACTTCCCACCACGTTGCTCTCTTGCAGCTCGGGGGTTGGATATCCCTTCCATCAAGACTGTCATCAACTACGACGTGGCTCGGGACATCGACACACACACGCACCGCATCGGCCGCACCGGCCGCGCGGGGGAGAAGGGGGTGGCCTACACCCTGCTCACCCCAAAGGACAGCAACTTCGCTGGGGACCTCGTCAGAAACCTGGAGGGTGCCAACCAGCACGTCTCCAAAGAGCTGCTGGATTTGGCAATGCAGGTGTGAACCAACAAAACTTGAGGAGTGAGGAAGTCTCACTCCAGAGTCAGCACAGAATCAGCCAGCTCACGTTGCTGGCTCCACCAGGTGTTAGCAGTGATCTTTTGGGGATCAGTCCTGGTTTAAAGTCGGTTTCCTAGTGTTTTAATGGCCTTTGAAAGAATCCATGAAGATCACAGTATGTGATCTATTTTGGGGCTAGGCACTGCCTAGGAAATTTGGAGCTGTGATGTGCTGATGCCAGCAGAGCATTCCAGTGTCTCATTACAATCAGATTTATAGCAGGCACCTGGGAGATGCAGCTTAGTTGAATGCTAAACTAGAAAACAATTACAGGGACATTCCCTCTGTGAAAGGATTGTTGCTTGATCATTCCACCTGCTTGGCAGTGCTCTCTGCCAGGTTTGCTGTGTGTAGGTGTGACAGGTAGGTGCAGCAATTGTGCTTGTGCCACTGAACTTAGCAACTCTTTAATTTCTTGTCTTTTGCTGCCTGTATAGCAGCAAGAGAGCTCAGACTTTTTGGCAACTCCCAGATTCAGAGATAGATTTGCAGGCCTGTGGATACGTTAGCAAGCAGCTGCCAAAAGTAAATACTTTTTTCTGACAGAGGCAGCATTTTCAGAAGGGACAGAATTAGTGAGGCAGAGCTCCCCTGACTGCCTTGAGAGGAGCACGCAGAAGCCAACTGATTTATTCACATTTGGAGAGACTGCAGGGCATAAAAAGAGGTTCAGCCAACTATTTGGATACCTGGAAACAGGAGGTGTGGTTGGGCTGACATTCCCAGGCCACTGCTTGTACAGAAAGTTTTGTTGATAGATCCTCTCCTCCTTAGCAAAGTCCTGAGCTAATCAGTGACACCAAAGTCACGAGCAAGAGCAGAGCTCCCAAGTGATGGCATTGGAAATTGTGTTTATTCCTGAGTTTATTAGAATGCAAACCCATAAAACCTTAACCTGAATGAGAGTTGAAGGTGTAAAATCAGTTTTCTTAGAAAGTATTTGTAACCCAAAGCATCAGAGCCATGACACAACTGCCTGCAGCAGCTGTGTGGTTGAATGGAGAGCAGCATTTATGTTTGTCTGTTGAAATGCTCAGTGTCCCTTTTTTCTCAGCCTCATTACATTTATGAAGCTTTTTATTGCCTGTGTTGAGAAACATTTGTCCTTTGTTGCAGAATCCGTGGTTCCGGAAATCCCGTTTTAAAGGAGGGAAGGGCAAGAAGCTGAACATTGGTGGTGGTGGCTTGGGCTACCGGGAGCGGCCGGGGCTGGGCTCAGAAAATACTGTGAGTGCTTGGAACTTGTTCACTTAGCATTGGTTACTCTAGTTTAAACAAAGCAGCAAACTGTTGCACTGCTCAGGGCTCTCCAGAAGCCTGTCATCCTCGGTGGATATGTTTCCTGAGCGCAGGGACAGGGCAGGTGTGGGCAGTGCCTGAAGGGAGCCTGCCTGTGTGTGTGGCACAAACCTCTGTTTTTGCACAGGACCGTGGAAACAACAACAGTGTGATGAGCAACTACGAGGCCTACAAGCCATCCACGGGGGCCATGGGGGACAGGCTGACAGCGATGAAAGCAGCTTTCCAGGTGGGTTCCATGCTGGGGCTCCCTTTCCCCCTGAAAATGCAGCAGCACTGTTAGTTCAGGTTGTCACTTTGTCACTTGGAGCACACTCAGCATTACAGACCCAAGCGGTGGAATTAGGTGCAGACTGGACTGAACATGTTTGCACAAATTTGCCAAAATTACTTTGTTTTCTGCTGCCTCTTTGCTCTTTTTCCTTTTTGGATTCTGCACCTGGGCTTGATTGTGTTGAGGTTGCTTAGCAGCAGTGGTGTAATTGCAATCAAAAGGGGAACCAGCTCTTTCTCTTCAGTGTGAGAATTAACCCCGCAGTGTAAGAATTGCCTTGTTGGTGTTGTGTGGTGGGAGGTGCCCATAAGCACAGCAGGAATGGAATCCCTGCAGGACTAGCTTTTCCTGGGAGCTCTGCTTCCCCCTGTCCAAGGCAGGTTTGTGATCGCTCTGTGGGGCAGCATGGAGCCAAACCCGCCCTCTTCTGTCTCTCCTTTCCTGCAGTCCCAGTACAAGAGTCACTTTGTTGCTGCAAGTCTAAATAACCAAAAGACTGGGAGCTCTGCTGCTGGTGCCAGTGGCTGGACCAGCGCCGGGAGCCTGAACTCGGTCCCCTCGAGTTCAGCGCAGCAGAACGCGGCCGGCGCCGAGAGCCCCGCGGTGGCCAAGGGAGTGCCAGGCTTCAGCAGCACGGGCGCCCTGAGCAGCGTGCCCCCCTTCCCCAGCACCAGCCCCAGAGAGAGCGGCGGCGGCGGCGCTGCCAGGGAGCGGTACGGCGACGCCCGCAACAGCCGGCACGGCGAGGCCCCGCGGCGTGGTGAGGGCGCGGGCCAGCGCTTCGGCAACGAGGGCCAGCGCTTCGGCAACGAGGGCCAGCGCTACAGTAATGATGGCCAGCGCTATGGCAACGATGGCCAACGCCATAACAGTGATGGCCAGCGCTTCAGTAATGATGGCCAGCGCTTCAGTAATGATGGCCAGCGTTATGGCAACGATGGCCAACGCTACGGCAATGATGGCCAGCGCTACAGCAATGATGGCCAACGTTTTAACAATGATGGCCAACGCTACGGCAACGATGGCCAACGCTACAGCAACGATGGCCAACGCTTTAACAATGATGGCCAACGCTTTAACAATGATGGCCAGCGTTTTGGCAGTGATGGCCAACGCTACAACAATGATGGTCAACGCTATGGCAACGATAGCCAACGCTACAGCAACGATGGCCAGCGTTACAGCAATGATGGCCAACGTTACAACAGCAACAATGATGGCCAGCGTTACAACAGCAGCACCGATGGCCAGCGCTACAACACCGATGGCCAGCGCTACACCGATGGCCAGCGGCACGGTGAAGGTGGCGGCCGGCACGGTGACCCCTCCCGGCACAGCGAGGGCCGCCACGGCGACGTCCATCGCCACGGCGAGGGCCGGCACTTCACCGACCTGCCGGGCAGCGGCAACCGCAACAGTGGAGACAGCAGGAGCAGCGAGAGCAGGAACGGAGAGAACAGGAAGGAGCCCAACAGCCGAGACAACAAGACAGACGGGTTTGCTGTCCCAGAGCCCCCAAAACGCAAGAAAAGCCGGTGGGACAGTTAAAGCTGGGGGTTCACAGCCTGGAATCTCTGCAGGTAGTGCTGTCTTTTTCCAGAGGATTTCTTGGGGCTTTTGGTAACTGGTTGTTGAGCAGCTGGGGCAGGAGAAGGAAACCACGAGAACCTCCAGGCAAGTTCATCAGGACAGATTCACCCCAACGAAGTGCACACAACACTCAGTGAAAGAAATCATTTTGATAAAGCTCCCTGGGTTCTGCTTTGAAACATTCAGTGCTCGAGTGGCTCTGCTGGATTTAAACAGATCTTCTTGACGACAAGAAGCTGTTCCACATCCTTTGAACGTTAAGAAACTGTTGTCCATAGAAGTATAAATTAGTCTTTTCTTAACCAGCGTTCACATTTACAAACCAGTCCAGTCCACCTAGAGATGCTCAGGACCTGCCTGTTAGACATTAATCTTGCAGCAGTTTGGTCAGTACGGTGAGTTCTTCCCCCATCTCCTTTTCACATATTCTCCTCAAATAATTTGGTCTCTCTCCCCATCAACTGAGAATGTGTCAATTTGCTTTGCTGAAGGTGGGGCAGAGCAAGTTGGTTTTTGGTTGGTTTTTTTTTTTTTCTATGGGTGTGTGTGTGTGGAGCTGTTCAAGGGATCCTTCTCCATCCCAGCAAACCACAAATTCACTTGTAGTGTAGGTTGGACTCCCTGGCTTGTTTATGGTCAGTACTTTAATTCCAATCTCATTGCCCAGATTTTTTTTTTTTCTTTCTAAGAACATCCTGTTTTCTAATGTCTCACATTCTGCATAGCAAACCTGTGTCTCTGCTGTGCCTATGCACCCTCTGTTCTGAGAGGGTTGAGTGCTATCTTCAAATTGAAAACAAAAAAGGGAAACCTGTGTAGATACGCCACAACAATCAGAGGCTGGAGCTCCCCAGCAAGTGTGGCTAAAGGAAGATCAGAAATTCAGGGATCTTTTGCTCAGAAGCCTTTAGGGAGAACCCAGAAAACAATTGATGAAAAGAAACAGCTCAAATCTGGCCCTGTTTTGGACACATGTAGTAAATCTGTAAAATCTTGCTTGCCTGTTTTTAACTCGTTGTGTGTATTCCCATTTTTTAACTTCCTCTTTTTTTGCCACAAGGTAGGGAAGAACTTTTCTGTTGGGACGAGTCAGCACCCACCACTGGCTCGTTTCCACTGGAAGATGTACCAGAGGCTGTCAGGGTTTTGTGACATTGTGATGTTTTCTTTATCAGCTGTGCATTTACTTTCTGCTTGCTCTAGTAAATGTTTTATTACTGGTACAAAAACATGCAGCATGTATTTTATTCTCCACTTCTCTTGCTGCCCTGATGTGCAAATGCAGAACTGACTGCCTGGAGATTGTGTCTCTCACCAGAAGTTGTGGATTGTAGCTGATAAAATACTTCCTGTGGTTTTTCATAGTATCTTTCACACCAAAATGTTTCACAAACCCTGTTTTAGCTTCAAGGCCTCCTGGGGAATAGATTTTCCTCTGCTTTTTAAGAGGAAAGGATACAGCCCAGGACATGGGACTCATTCCAGCTTTTCGTGGGGTCATGGAGAGACCTGGAAAGAGAATTCAGCAACAGATCTGCCTGACCGGAGTGGCTACAGTTCAAGCACCAAGTGATTATTTGAGCCCCTCAGAAGCCAGCTCTAATCTGCTGGAGGTTTTTAATAGTTTCCACAATTCCCTCCCCACAGGCCGGGCAGGAGTCATTGCCCTGCTTTGAGCTCTGCACGTTCGTGTGAAGACAAAGGTGTCTCAGGGCAGGCTGTTGTGTTCCCCTAATTCCCCTGAAGGTTCATCACTGCAATTAAAGACTGGAGTTTCAAAACAAAATTGAAAATATCCCTGCAGTCTGAGCTCATCTGCTCCCTCCCTTCCCAGATCCCAGCTTGCTGTCCCTGGGAGCCAGCCACGAGTCAGGCGAATGCTGGGGGCTCTCCCCTTCTTGTTAACACTTCCCTCTGCTCCTTGTAGGATTATTGAAATTCCTCACCCCTCTCCCACCTACAGGAGCCTCTTGGGAAGAGAGTGATTAAATATTGATCAGGGCCAGGGAGGCACAAATGTCAGCTTGCAGGGCTGTGTGAGGTCTGGAACAAGGCAGCAGTGTGAGCAGCATTCCAGCTGCCCTCCGAGGGGATCTGTCCCTGGTGTCTTCCAAAGACACTAAATCCTTCCAAGAGGTGATTTAAAACTGCATCCTGGAGCCCTTCTTTGCCTGACCTGGCTCTTGGCTGGCTGTCCCTGCACTTCCCTACGCTTGCTTTGCACCGCAGCTTTCACTGGAAGGTGCAGGAATGCACACAATTTCCCTCTCACTGTCTTTAACAAGAAATTGCTGCCTTGAGCTGTGTAGGAAGAAGATGCTCCATGCTAGCACCAGCGTGCTGTTTGTCTGCCATGTACCCAGCTCCCTGGGAGTGCCTTTTCCCTGGTGAGCAGCTCTGCCAGGCAGTGCTGGGGCTCCTGTCCAGGGCAGGGGGGAGCAGCCGTGGCTGGGAGCAGGGCAGGGGCTCCAGCCTTTCCCCCTCTGCTGCTCTGGCCCATGGAACACACGGATGGGAGCAAGGCAGACTGACTCTTTATTCACATCTCAGCCTGCAGTGGGCTGGCAGGGCCACGACTGTTGCATGCAGGGGCCTTTGTGTTGGGAATCCAGGTGTTCCCTGTACCCTTCCAGGCCATCAAGTTTGTGCTGCCTCCTTCCTCCCCCCTGTCCCAGTGCCTCCTCCTGCAGTTTGTGGTTGTGGGTCAGTGTTCACTCCATCATCGAGCTGAGAGGATGAGGGAGGGCAGGGGAGTTCTGCCCTGGGGCTGGACAGGGCTGGAGCTGGAGCTGGGCCGAGGCAGGGCCGGGCTCTGGGCTGGGTTTAACCACCCTGGTGTTTCCTGGTGGAGACTCAAGGCTTTGCAAGCACAGAGGTCGCAGCAGCCACTTGCAGGTGGAGGAGAATGAGTTTTATGGCTTGTTTTGGGGCCGGGGGGAAGAGGAGCGAGGTTCGTGGTCCCTTTGCAGCCGGCTCTGACAAAGGGGCCGGGTTGTTCTGCTGCTGTCCCAGCCCTGGCTGTCCGTGCCAGTGAGAGCAGAGCCCGGAGCCTGAGGCTCAGCAGCGTCTTTCCAGGCACATCCCCAGGTGAGAGATGCAGCCTGCGCCTCACAGCATCGTCTCCAGCTCCCTGTGGGGCTCGGGGTGGCACTGAGTCAGGTCTGTCAGATCCACCATGGTTTCCCCGCGGGGTTTGTGGCTCAGCTCCTGGCCGGGGCAGGGCAGGAGCTGCTCCGAGGGGCCGGAGCCGGGGCAGTGTCCGGGCAGTGCCCGGGTGCCCCCTGCTCCGCGCCCTGCCGGGCTCCTGCTGCAGCTCTGGGGGACCCGGGGGCCCCGCCTGGCACAGCTACAGCTCCCAGGGCGCCCCTGCTGCCCCAAATCCAGCGCCAGGAGCCTCCTGAAATGAGCCTTCTTGATCTCAGCCTGCACCTGGGAGCAGAGGGGACTGCTGAGTGCAGAGACAGCAGCAGCCTTGCCCTTTTCCCTTCCCTTTTCCCGGTATTAACTCCCTTTCCCTTTTTCCTTTCCCTTTTTCCCCTCCAAATCCTATTGAAAGGGATGGGACCGAGCTTTCTGCTCTGGTTATCACAGCCTGGGGCTGCACATTTGCCTTCCCTGACTCTAAAGGGGCTGGAACAGGAAGCTTAGCTCCTCACTTCCCACTTACCTCCCCATTGCAAAAGCAGTAGATAAAAGCCACAAAGAAACCCTGTCAAAAGACCAAAAGAGGTGGAGTTTGAGGTCCCTGAGCCTCCGTGGATGAACATGCCTCAGTGCTAGGAGCTGTCACACACCTGGGAGGAGTTAAAGAACATCTCATAGTGCATCTGGATCTGCCACAGGAGCCCGGAGACCTCGGTGTAGGGCATGGCCATGAACACCACGTAGTGGACTCCGAAAAGTGGCATCAGCACCAGCGTGGACTTGAGCAGCTTCCTGAGAGGAGAGACCTTGGAGCTGTAGCCAGGGCCTGCCCCAGCCCCTGCAGTGCCCAGGCTGGAGCTGGGAGCAGGGAGAGCTCACAACTCCAGAGCCAGGCTTCAATCTAGCAGAGCTGCCAGAGGAGCTGGCTGCCACTGTCCTGCCACCCTTCCTCCAGCCCTTCCCACGCCTCTGCTGCTCCTTCACAAGCTCTGGAGCCATGCTGGCTGGACAGGCAGGCCCTGAGGCTCTGGAGTTGCACTTGCCTGTACTGCTGCCGCGGATCCAGCTTGCCCGTGGTGGTCTCCCAGAGCTTGGAGGCCAGCACACGCACGATGTTGAGGAAGAGGAAGAAGTTCACCTGCGAAGAGACACCAGTGGTGATGGGGCCCACTGTGCCCTTGGGGACACAGGCAGGCAGGGACAGGGCACGGGTGCTGTGGGAGAGGCAGAGCAGCAGGGACCAGAGCCTCTCAGGGCTCTCCCTGGGTGCCAGAGTGGCTGGGACAAAACCCCAATGACCACAAGCAAACAGCTCTGGTCTCCATCAATCCACTTTCCCCAAAAGGAACTGGGAGGTTCATCCACAGGATTCTTACCACAACAGCAGTCAGGATGGGGACCTGATAAATCCACTTCATGTTGCCTGCACTGAGGTCCCAGCACCTAAAAATGCCAGTAAAGAAACTCCTTGGAGAAGCCTGACAGCACTGGGAGGGATAGCTCCCTGTACCCCCAACCACCCCAGCACCCCCAACTCCCACTCTTCAAGCCTTGGTGGCCTTTGTGTAAATCTTGAGCTCTAGCTACAACTATTTGTAACCATGGTGGGACAAAGCAGGCTTAAAAGAACATTAATGTTCCTGAGGGCTCCTTGGCCACCTCATCCCAACCTCCTGCAGTTCATGTGGTGGCCTTTCTCCTTTTAAAATGCCTCATTCTAGAATGTGCCCTTTAGGATCCATCTCTGTGCTGTTTATCGATCAAGTTATGCTGCAAACCTGCATCTACCGTCCTCCCAAATGCAGAACAAAACCACTGTTGTTCTGCATTACTGACAGTTCTATGAACAAACCTCGAATGTGTGTTCCCTCCTGTTGTTCTTTCTGGAAAATTTTCATTTCCAAAAACCCTGGTGCCCCAGTTAGTTTGCTGGCATTTGCAGCCCCTCTTCCCCTTCCAAAGGCCCTGGCAAAGGTGGGTGCACGTACTGTGTATCTGCCAGCGAGGCCCTGACACTGGCCCAGACCGACACGAACACAGCAGGGAGACCTGGAAGGGCAGGGGCAGAGTGAGGAGCAGGGTTGGATCATCACCTTTGCAGGTCAAACCAGTTCCTGGATCCCCCTGGCTCAGCCATGGCCAATGCCACTGCTGGGCTCTGTGCTCACCCCAGCCAATGATGATGAGGGCCCACAGGTAGTTCTTGTTGGACAGAAAGGCCATGAAGATCAGGCTGTGCAGGTAGAGACCTTCCACCAGGATCCAGTAGTGGTTGGTGGCCAGAAAATAGAGGAAGAGAGTCACCACCACTTTGCAGCCAACCTGTGGGCACAGGGAGATGCCTGTGTCAGCCTGGTCCCCAAAAGCAAAACCCGGTGGCTTTTGCTTTCTGGTCACCAAAGCCCAGCTGTGCCTCGTGTTCTTGCAGAGACCTAAATCTCCCCTGGGATATTCCAGCACCTTCCAATCCATAGGACAGCCTGTATACACAGGCCAAGGTACTCTGTGCCTCTGGTCTCTGGTGTGGCACCAGCACAGGGAGGAGCTGGGCAGAGCCCAAGGTGGAGCTGCGTGTCCTCCCTGCGTGGCACAGCCCCGGACACACTCGGACACACTCGGACACGGGCACACTCAGACACACTCAGACACATTCACACTCGGACACGGACACACTTGGACACACTCACACACATACACACTCACACACAATAAGACACCTGAGGATCCCAAGCCCATTCCATTCACCAGAGCTCCTAAACCCCCTTTCCCTCTATCCACCACTTGCCAGGTGGCTGCGTTGTCCTGGCAGGGGACCCCTGAGTTCATCCTCCCTCATCCTGCTGGCGTCGCTGGGCGCCGAGCCCGAGTAGAGCACCAGGTCCTTGAGGAAGATGCTGAGGGCGCGGCAGATGAAGGAGGTGAAGAGGTGCACGTGGATGTAGTTCCGTGTGCAGTGCAGGCGCCTGCAGAGAACAAACCAAACCCCAGCTGCCCCCATCAAACCAACTCATCACATGTGGCTTCAGGGAATGGGGGGCTCAGAGTGGGCACAGAAAGCAGATCTGGGAGCAGGTGGGGTGTCTCCACTGTCCAGGAGCAGGGTGGAGCAGATCAGGAGCTGGGCACACTGGGGTGTTTGGGGCTTTGGGAAGTTGGCTGTGTCAGGTCTGTGGTTGTCCCCATTCCTTTGGGGCTGCCCCCTCCCTGGGCTTGTGCATGTGAGCAGTGGCATGAGGAGGGTTCTGTCACACGGGAGGGGCTTTGGCCTCTCCTTACTTGAAGTAGGAGAGGATGCAGATGGCGACGATGAGGGAGGCCAGGGAGATGGAGTAGCCCACGGTGTACATGAGGTGCAGGCGGTCGAACACCTCCTGCAAGAGAAGGACTGAGCTCCACCTCCCTGCCAGAGCACAGGGGGAGCAGGACTGATCTGAGGAGTGGAGAGGGAAGAGCCCCCTGCCCCCAGCACTTCCCCTGGCCCCCTTTCCCAGCAGCTCTGACAAAAGGTCACCTTCTGGCGGCTCCGGCTCTCGGAGGAGAAGAGCAGGGCACACTCTGTGTAGTTGGCCCAGGTCTTGTTGAGGCTGAGAGCCATGGCCCAGGTGCCATAGGCACTGCAGTACCTGTAGGCGTGACCTGGGAACAGCAACAAGGCCGTGGCAGCAGAAGGAGCCAGGGAAGGCCAGACTTGTCCCTGCCCCATGGACTCTCACCAGGCTGAGGTCGTTCTCTGCCCAGATGCAAGACTTGCCTTTGTGGTTGAAGTCGTAGATGTAGTCGGGGCAAGGCACTGACACCTCCTGGCTGGGGGAGCCCCTGGGCCAGCAGATGATCCCGTCCCACTCCGGAGGGCAGCTGGGGTCTGGCCAAAGAGCAAAGACATGTCTCACATCTCCAGTCAGGGCCTCTGGCTTCCCCAGGTGTGCACTGCACCAGCGGGAGGAAAACCCTGCCACACATCCCCCTGGGCTGCAGAGAGGGAGGAGCTTCAAGGGGCCAGGGAAGGGGACACATCCCATCCACAGCTCTCCTTTGTGGTGTACATGGAGCTATCTGGAAAATGCTGGAGCCAGTGCTGGCTGCACCCAGAGCTCCACAAACCCCCAGGAGCCAGGTGTCCTCAGCCCCATCCAGCCCCTACAGCGAGCACAGCATTCCCCGTGGTGTAACAGCTCCTCCAGGGCTGCCTGAGCCAATACCTTTGATCTTCTCCAGCTGGGCCTTTATGTCCCTCTGACACTTTTCCTTGGCCTCTACCAGGAGATAGATCTGCTCTTCTTTAGTGAGAACGTCATCGGGATCAACCTGCCCAGACAAAACCCAAGTGACAATCCCTTGGCTCAAGTCATGGTGTGGCTGTGCTCTCCCAGCCCTCTCCAGGAGAATCAGGTTTGGGTGCTTTGGGTAGCTTCAACAACACAGGGAAGAAAAAAGCTCTTCCTGTCTTCCCATTTTTCCCCTCTTCCAATGCTGATGCTGACCCCAAGCCCCTTCCCTCTCAATGGTCATTTCTGCTCGTGGTTTTGTGCAGAAATCAGTGGCCTATCAGGCTCCTGCCCCAGTTCCCTGTCACCCACCAGCAGCAGTGCTGGGTGTCCCTGTAGCCCATGCAAGCCCCAGATAAAGTGACCGACCGAGGTGAGCGAAGCAGCCACTGCCCAGTGCCCAGAGCAGACAGCACAGCCCATGGCACCTTCAGCCTCCCCATCACACCACATGTGCAAATGTCTTTTGGGGTGTTTTGGGCTAAGATGCTTGAAGGGGTTTAGAGCCAGGATGACACAGCTTTGGAAGTGAAAAGGAGTGGGGATGCAGAGGGGTCACTCTTCCCAGACTGCCCCCAGTGAACACAGCCAAACCTGGCCCCAAGGAGGAGATCAGGGCTCCCTTCCATGCTCTTCCCCAAACCAGCAGCTGGCTGGGTGAATGGAGGGCTGCTCAGGGCTGTGGGGTAGGATCCTGGGGGTGCTTCAGGAGGATGGGGGCCTGGCTGTGGGGGTCTCACAGGCTGTGCCAGCTCTGCCCCCACATCCTTCCAGCCCTCCTGCACTGCTGGTAAACCGCCCACTCTGCTCCCCCGACACCCCCGGGCACTGAACCTGCCCTGCATTTGTGCAGGAAATGGAAAAGCCATCACGCTGCAGTGTCCCCACGGCTGCTGAAAGCTTTTAGCACGAGTGGAGATGCTTTCTTTCCCCTCCTGCAGAGCAGGAGCACAGCCAGCCCTGCCCGGGCCAGTGGCTCACACAACATTTAAAGGCAGAAAAGGGACCGGAGGAGCCCCGGGGCTACGCAGAACTTACCAGAGCCCAGGCCGAGCTCAGGAGGCAGCAGCAGAGGAGAGTCACCGTGATACCTCCCACGGGGCCAGACGCCTCCATGGTGCCACCGTGTCACTCGGACAGGGAGCTCGGGGACCAGAATCGCTGCCAGGGGTGGAGAGGGCTGATGTGTTCAGCAGGACAGAGCATCTTCTGGGAGCACCTTCCTGGCTGCCAGCCCCGCTGAGGTGAGCTGGCACTGGGGGCACAGCCCGTCCCGGGACACCAGGGCTGGCTGAGTCCCCGTCCTGGGGGATCCCTGTAAGGATCTGCTCACAGCCTGTCCAGGCAGGGGGCTTTCTCCCCCACCATGCTTGATCCTATTCTCTTTTGTGTCTTGCCTGCTTTAAGCAGCTCCGGGAGCGTGTGCAAACAATTCCAGTTCGGATGGGGATGGCAGAGGTTTATTGGCTTAGCCCAAGGTGCTAAAATCCTCTTCATTCAAGCCAGATTCCTCTTCTCCTTTCAGAAAATTCTCTTAATGCCTGGTGGCTCATTTTTCAGCTGTCACAGCATTCCCCCACTGCTCCCATGCTCCTAAGTCCCTTCTAGCCCCAGACTGGTGCCAAGGAGCCACGGGAAGGTGGGGAAAATCCAGCGAGGTGGCTGGAGGCAGGCAGGCAGAGGGTGCAAACACGTGAGCAGCACCTCGAGCTGAGGCTCCTGCGATGGGATGTCTTTCAGGCAGACTCCAGTTTAACCCTTTTCCTTCTTGAGGGGCTGGCATCTGTCCTGCTCCCCCAGGCACCCACACGTCTGTGTTCAGTGTCCTCGGGAGAGGGGCTGGAGGCTCCATCCTGGGGCAGGGGGTGGAGGGGGCAGCCCCCCAGATGGGGTCCCACCCTGTCACTGGACATCAGGTCAGAGCTGGTCCCACTGCAGCAGTCACCATCCCTTGTCACCTGGCATGGCCCCAGGGCTGTCCCTGCCTCTCAGGGTCATGCTGATGCCCAGCCTGCTCCCACCACCCAGCCAGTCCAACACCTTGGGACCCCCAGCAGCCCGAGCATCCCCTGGGGAATGGGGCACAAAGAGGGGAGCCCTCTTTCCCCAGGCAGGTTGTCTTTAGTGGCATGAAGCTGGAATTCAACAGGCCAGTGCCAAATCCCTGGAACAGCAGCTCCCAGCCTGAGCCCCTCCCTTGGCCCATATCATCCATGTCCAGACACAGCTCTGGCTGCCTCCGAAAGTGCTCCAGTCCTGCACACAGCAGCAGAGGCCCCAGAACCTTCCTTGATGTTTTCCTGGCAAGGTAGCTCGTTCTGCTCCCAGCCAGGAGCCCCCGTGATGAGGGTCAGAGTCCTGCCGGGCTCCTGCAGGAGAAGGGAACCCCTGGAATCCCTCCTGCAGTGAGGGACAGACAAGGCAGCACCACAAACCCCAGGGACAGGGCTCAGGAGGAGCTGCTGCTCCTGCTGATGGAATCAGACAGCAAAACAAGCCCCAGAGTGGCCATCAGCTGAAAATCAAGGAGGGACTGGGGACATTGTCTGCAGCTGCCTGTCCCCACCGCCGGGGCCATGGCGTGGGTGTGACACCAGCTCTGCCAGCAGCTCCTCGGGATGCTGCACGGGCACGGAGGCTGAGCAAGGGATAAACAGGCAAACTGCACCAGGAATGTTTTCTGAAGGCTCTGCTGGGTCTGGTTTCTGACCCAAGGCTGCTGTGGGGTGAAGATGGAGTTAAGGTGAGGTTATTTTGGAGTCGGATGGATGCTGAGGGGGAGGCAGCTCTGGGGCAATTTGACTCCCTTGATTTCCCAGGCGAAACCTGACCCAGGCTCCGAGTTCACACTTAGCAAAACATGTTGAGTTTTTTTGCTAAATGCCTTGTTATTCTCTAGAGAGCACTGGAAAGCGATGATTGCAAATGACACCCATCCAGCCCCCTCAGCTCCCCAGTCCCTGCTGGCAATGAGGAGACGATGGCACACAGAGAATTCCCAGCAGCTTGTGGCTGCTCCCTCCTCCCGAATGACCCCCGTAACCCCTTCTTTGCCCCGGTGCCCCACACATCTTTTTTAAGTTGATGGTTGAGAATGGCTCAGTAAAACCCGCAAGCCCCATTTTCTGGGATGCTGAACTTCAGTGAGCTCTGTGCCTTTGTCAATCTTCAAACAGTTGGGAGAAGAGACTGAGAGCAGGAGCATCTCCCACCAGGGCCTGCCCAGCACCTGGAGAGGAGCCAGAAGGAGACCCCATCTGCACTGCAGGTTTTGGAGGTGCTTGGAATGGGTGGTGCAAAGCTGGGAAAGATTTGCAGAGATGAATTCAGTGGGGGCTTTGGCCATCATTCCTGTTTCCTCATTAGCCACCTGAGGGAGGTGAGCACCTACACCGCTCCCTTCCCGGGCACCAGCTCAGCCCTGGGGAGAGACTGGCACAAAGAAGACCCTGAGCACGAGGCCAAGGGAGTGTTCAGAGAGTTCTGAGCCCCTTTGAAGCAGCACTTCATAAAGCCTGGTCTAAAAAGGGCTCTGCAGCGCTGGCCCTCGCAGCCTGCCCGCAGCCAGGCGCGTTTTGCCGTGGTATCCCGGCAGGTTTATCAGCCATCCTGTTGCTATTTTCTTGCCTGGCCCCGTGGCCACTCGCGTTTAGGTTTCAGTGATCATTTAGCAAGCAGCCCCCATGCAGCCCACCCGGTGCAGGTGCTGGAGGGGGACATGTCCCCCCTTTTACAGCTGGGGGGGGCGGCCGGTGGCTCCGTGGAGCCAGGAGCCGATGACAATGGGCAATTGTCAAATTGGGGCCCCTCTCGTTTGAGTTTTCTTCCTTTTATAGTAAGTAGCAGTTGCTCCAGCAGCTGGCCTGCCCCTCCAGGGTGAGCTCTGGGCTCCGTATATAAGGGAAGGAGCAGCCTTTGCTTTTCATCCCTCCGATCGTTCCCCGGCTGGGCGGCAGGACTCATCCCGCACCTCCACAAATCCCAGCGCGATGCCGCTCAGGAAACCCGAGCCGAAGAAGGAAGCAGCCAAAGCAGCTCCAGGCTCGGAGCCTGCCTTCGATCCCAAGAGCGTGAAGGTGAGTGAGGAATGAAGACGTCACCGCGTTTCTCATGCCTGTCATCTGCCAGGCACAGGCGGTGCAAAGCACTCTGCAAATGGCATTAGCCAGGCTGGAAGCCAGCCCTGAGAGGGAAATGATCGGCCTGTGGATGCAACAGGCTGGGAGTGATGCTGTCCTCGCCGGGGAGGTGTGCCAGCCTTCCCCAGGAGGGAACCAGGAGCAGCTCCCGGCTGCAGAGTCAAACCCCAGCCCTTGCTGAGACCCCTGGATGGGCCCCAGCTGCAGTAAAAGCTTCTCTGCCACCCACTGTCTCCATCCTGAAGTATTCTGTTGCCTGCGTTGCCTCCTCCACATAAGAGCATCCTTTATTCAAGGGCACCACAACAGGAGCTCGCTTTTTCCATGATTCCTCAGGATACCCACATTTTAAAGCCAGAGCTGTTGCAGGAGAGTTATTAAGAGCAGGCTCAGCGTGGAGGCTGTTTAATCACTTGAACTTGGGATCAGGCCCTAAAATAACATCCTTTCCACCCAAAATAATCCTGCCTGTGGTCTGAGCATCCCTCCTGCCTGCGCACACGGCTGCTGCCAGCTGTGCTCCTCGCAGGGATCTCAACTCCACAGCAGGGGCAGATGCAGTCGGGAACACGGCCCAGCCAGACGTGGCACAGATGTGGGGCACAGCAGGGACATGGTCCCAGGCACAGAATTCCTTTGCTCCCACATCTGATGCCCGGCTCTGCCTCCTTCTCTTTACAGATTGAATTCACAGCAGAGCAGATTGAAGGTAAGTGCTGAGTTCAGCTTCTCTCAGAGGTGGCTTTAGAAATCAGGAATCCTTTTTCCAGGTAGTTTTTCACCACAGACACAAGAGCTGAGGCCCCACACATCAAATCCCCTGTTGGGGGAAAGGTCAGCAGGATCTAGAGCCTGGCAGGGAAAAGGTGTGAGATGCAGCCTGGGTCAAAGCCAGGGCTTCGGGTGGGAGGAACAGCCTCTGGTGACACAGGGACAGCCCCAGAGTGGAGATGGGAGTGGAAAAGGGGATAAGTAGAGATGCCCTGCAGCAGAGCCAGCTGCTGAGGGTGCAGGGATCCAGCAGGTCACCCAGCCAGCTCTGCAGAGGTGACAAAATCTGCTCGGGCAGCCAGGTGTCCACGGAGCGTGGCAAACCTCAGCCCGCACTGCGCGAGCGAGCTCGGGGCACAGCATGCACGAGTCCGTTCCTTGTCCCTTCCCGGCCTGCCAGGCACGAGCTGCCTCCCCGGGCCGGGAACGGGGCCGCTCCGAGCTCTCCTTGCCCGCAGAGTTCCGAGAAGCCTTCGGGCTGTTTGACCGCACGCCTGCGGGGACCATGCAGATCAGCTACGGACAGTGCGGGGACGTGCTCCGGGCGCTCGGCCACAACCCCACCAACGCCGAGGTGCTCAAGGTGCTGGGCAAGCCCAAACCAGAAGGTGACAGCAAGGAGGGGACAGGGTGGGACAAGCAATTCCTGTGCTCTCTGGCAGCAAGTAGAGGGTTACATTCCCTGTAGGAAGAACCCTGCAAGGTGAAGAACCGGGAAGGAAATTATGCAGACAGGCTTCATTCCTGTGGAATTCCTTCACTCCCCTTCCCCACACCATGGTGATGATCTATGGGATAGGCAGTCCTCACACAGGAATGGTGGCAAGTGATGCTTAGCGTCTGCTAAGCATGCTGAACTAGTGCAAACTGGTATAACCAGACCAGTCCCAGGGCAGCCACATTACTGTGGTGACAGATGACCCACCTAATGTTTTCATTTTGGGCTGGTATCAGGGGGTCTCTCTGCAGTCCCCGATGTCAATACTTTATTCCTCATATGGATCTTCCAATCTCAAGCCTAATATAATAATTCTGTCTCCTCAAGGGGCTTCTCCCCTGCACTCTGATGGAAAAGAGACCAAGAGATTTAATCAGGAGGCCCTCCGAGACTGAATTCAGCCTCACGAATTTAATCTCTGACCCCATCTCCTCCCCTTCCAGAAATGAACACAAAGATGCTGGACTTTGAGACCTTCCTCCCCATCCTGCAGCACTTCACCCGCAACAAGGAGCAGGGCACCTTCGAGGACTTTGTGGAAGGGCTGCGAGTCTTCGACAAGGAGGGCAACGGGATGGTCATGGGGGCCGAGCTGCGTCACGTGCTGGTCACCCTGGGTATGGTTGGGGCTGTGTCCTGTGTCCTGTGTCCCTGCTGGTCACCCGGGGTATGGCTGTGTCCTGTGTCCTGTGTCCTGTGCTGGTCACCCTGGGTATGGCTGGGGCTGTGTCCTGTGTCCTGTGTCCCTGCTGGTCACCCGGGGTATGGCTGTGTCCTGTGTCCTGTGTCCTGTGCTGGTCACCCTGGGTATGGCTGGGGCTGTGTCCTGTGTCCTGTGTCCCTGCTGGTCACCCAGGGTATGGCTGTGTCCTGTGTCCTGTGTCCTGTGCTGGTCACCCTGGGTATGGCTGGGGCTGAGCTGTGTCCTGTGCTGGCCACACTGGGTGTGGTGGGGCTGTGTCCTGTGTCCTGTGTCCTGTGTCCTGTGCTGTCACTCTGGGTGTGGCTGGGGCTGTGTCCTGTGTCCTGTGTCCTGTGTCCTGTGTCCTGTGCTGGTCACACTGGGTGTGGTGGCCCCAGGGCTGACCTGGGGGAAGCAAGGCCTGGGCCCGGAGCTCTTTGTGGGGAAGTGGCTCAGGTAGCTGGCTGGTCTCAGGTGTCACAGAGGCTCTTTTCACTCTGCTGCTCACAGGCTCTTTCAGGAGTCCATTGTCCTGAATGTGTGGCCATTTCCATCTCATGCCACAGCTTCATGCATGGCCCAGGCAAGATGGAGACTCCAGGACATCCTCAGTTATCAGACAGTAGTTGCAGTGTGGTTCTCTCTTCCCCATCTCCCACCAGCATCCCTCAGGAGTGGCACACAGCTCTTCTTTAATCCCTTCTCCCCCCTCTGCTGTCCTTGGTTATCTGGAAGGACAGGAAGGTCCTGGCAGGCTGAAAACCCTTCGTCTCACCTCTCCATCCTCCTCTTCCAGGAGAGAAGATGACAGAAAGCGAGGTGGAGCAGCTCATGGCAGGGCAGGAAGATGCCAACGGCTGCATCAACTATGAAGGTAGGAGCAGGAGATTCCCCTGGGAGCCATCTCAGACACGGCTCTCCTGTCTGAGGGTGCAAAATGCATCCTCTGCAAAGGCTCTGCTTGGACTTGATGATCTTAATGGTCTTTTCTAACCCTAATGATTCCATGATTCTGGGACATTGGTGGTCACTGGAAGGGAGGTGCGGACCACCCTCCAAAGCCTTTTCAAGAAACACTGAGACATGTCAGCTGGGGTGGGAACAAGGTGCTTGTGCCAGTGATTTCCAGGAAAAGCAGCTGAAGGCAGCATGTTTCCAAGGAGTTCAGGGCTGGTTTATCCACAGTTTTGGCACTGTTTTGTTGCAAGCTATTGAAAATAAACACAGCCAGCATCTTTCTCAGCAGAGGCTAATTGGGAACATTTGGAGAGAAGGATCACTTGCTGCTCCAAAAGGGTGAAAATCCAGAATAGGAGGTGGTTACACTTAGGAACCCCTAAAACTGGAGGGCAGTAAGGAAAAGAGGGGATCCATTTACCTTGGCCTCAGAAAACTGTGGATAATGGTACCAGCTCATCTCCAAGGGCTGGCATCACTCTGACCAGGTGGGGATGGCACGCAAAGGGGGAACAGACAGAGGAATATTAGTCCTGGCACAGCAAACCCTTCATCCCTGAGGGGTCTGGGCTGGGGTCCCCCCTGCTGCCTGTCCACCTGCCTCCCCAGCTCACAGCATGGCCTCACCCCTCAAGCTCTCATTTCTCCTCAGCTTTTGTCAAGCACATCATGTCTGGCTGAAGTGAGAAACCAGGGGAGTTCAGTGGCGATTCCTGCTGCTCACTCCTAAATCGGAAACCCTGCAAATAACAACCAGGGGCAGAGAAGCCAAAGCCCAAACCTGCAGTGGATTAATGCCCCAGGAATCATCCCAGCTCCAAAGGCACAAAAGTGATGTTGATGATAAGGAATTTCATTTGTAACTCCTGCCAATAAAAATGTTTGAGGACAGCATCACCCCTGTGATGGTCATTTGTGCTCTGGGAATTGTGTGGAGTCTCTGCTCGGGTTGTTGGTGCCACGTTTTCGACCCTGCCAGAAGCTGAGGGGTCAACAACAGCCAGTGGAAATCAATAGTTTTAAACCTGCATCAGTGAATGACTCGATGCTAAGAAAATATGAACTATTTAGAGAGGAAATTTCCAACCTGAGAGATGTATTTCCCATTAATGTTACAAATACGGGAAATGTACCACGGATGTTTGTTGAACTTTTTAGTGTTCCTTGAGATCTGCCGGGGAAAACAGAGGAATATTGCTAAAAGGATGAGGTTTAGGTTTCTTTGAGGGTGAATTATCCCTCAAAAATCTATTCAATTGAAAAAAAAATCCAAATTGCTGCCTGCCCCCAGCTTCCCCATACAATTTCTTATGTTTTCATTATCTATTTACTTTTCTAAACATTTCTCCTACCCTTCAATGACATAAAACACAGGAGGCCAGGGGAAAAAAATTTAAAATTACCTTCAGATACTGCTAAATACATAAATTAAACATTTAAAAATCTCTCTCCCCTCAAAATCCCTTTAGACATCAGAAGATTAAAACACAGACAGAAGTCTGAACTTTGAATGTTCAGCATCCTTTTTATCTTCTTTTTAATCCATTTCTCTCCAGTTCCTGTTCAGCAGCTCAGCAATATAGATGGTCAGGTGGCAAATGCTGCCAGATTTAATTCTTCACATAACTATTTGCATATAAAACTCTTTTTAAAATGGTGTTGAATTACAGCTCTTGACATTTTGGGTTAATCTGAGAAGGAATACTCTGAATACTCTCATCCTAAAGATTTTTGCATTCAGTCCTTGCCTGCTTGTCTCCCAGGCTCTCAGGAATGCTTGAACCCACCTGAGCACCGTGAGATTCCTGCATCCAAGCCCTTTCTCTGGCAGGTTTTGCCTAAGCCACTGTGTGTGCCTAAGCCTGGTATTCAATGACATATCTGAAATTAGGCTTTCAAGTTACTCTTTTCAGGTTTTCCCTGTGACATTTGTCTCATTAAATTTCATTCTTTCCTCCCTTACACGGTTTCTCTGCTTTGGTTTGGAACTACTTATTGGCAGGGTGAGAGGAGGAGACCCTCAGTGTTTGTGGGCCGTGTCTCACGGTGGTGTCCTGCTGGGATGGTTCTCCTCCAGGCAGAGGCTGCTGTGTTCCAGCCAGGAGCTGTCTGGGGGCTGTGACACAACCTGCTGACTCCCTCCCTCTTCCTACCTGCAAAGCAATCTCCAGAGCATCATCACAAGCGGTGAATAATTCATGACACATAACTCAGCCTTCCCATCAGCAGAACACCTGGGAGCAGAAAACACTTTCCTTTGATTTGTTCCTTATTCCAACGTCCTCACTCTGCCTTTGACTAGAAACTGAAGGCATTTTGCTCCCATGTGTTGACTTCAGCTGCCACTTGCTCGTTCCTGTGCAGTGACTGAGTAACAGCTGCTTTCAATTCCCACTGTTTGATTCAACTGCTCATAAAAAGCAACATAAGCTGTTTATAAATGCAAGATTAGGTTTGAGTTCCTCTCTGTGCTATTCCTGCAGCTTCCATTGGGCAGGGTCTGGGCACCTCATGTTTTTAATGTGCTATCTGTGCTTTAACCTGCTGGAGGATTGTGGTGATGGGGCCAGAGGGACCCTGCTTGCTGCACACACGTTTGTCCTTGTCACTGCCTCGGCACCAGCTCCTGCAGCAGAACGTGCTGTGGCAGAGAGGAACGGAGCAGAGGAGAGGTGGGGACTGCTCAACTCCCACAGGAAATCCACAGCAGGGACTGGGAGCTGTGATATCCCCGCTAGCCTTGACATTCCTGCTAAAACCATGATATCCCTAACAGCCCTGTTATCTCTGCTAGCCATGATATCCCTGCCCTGAAAGCCAAGAGGCTGCACTCTCACTCCTCTGTGCAGAGCACAGGCCCCAGCTTCCATGCTGAAAGGAGTAACACCAAATTAATACCAAAGTGAGACCTGCAAAGAGACAGACAGAAAACAAGCAGTGGACAATGACAGAACTACAGGAAAACAGTTTTCTATGTGAAAATTCCAGCCCTTGGAGCCCCTCGGGAACAGAGCCAGCCTCGGAGCCAGATTTTACTTTGTTGTGTCTCCTTAAGATAAGGCAGGTTGGAATTGTGCAGTTGAACAGGCACAGTATGTCTGTCTGTACCTCTGCTTGTGCCTGCATGCCTCTTCTCCTGGCAAGGCTGCTCCCCTCCTCTTCTGGAAAAGTTGAGGATTCCACTGAGAAAGCGGCTTTAGTCCCATGGACATTTATAAAAACATCTGTGGGTGCCAGTGGGTGACCCCACAGGCAGAACTGCACTGTAGGACTGAGGAGTCTGTAAATCCAGATATCCAAAGACAGCAGCAAACACTGACCTTTTACAGTTTGCATGTTTTACATGAATTCCAGGGGACTCTCAGGAGTGGTACAAGGAGCCCCCACGCTCCGGAGAGCCTGTATCTCCTCAGGCTGTGATAAGACAGATTTTCATACCAAAGAAGGTCTGGATGTCAGGAGTTCTGTGCCCTGGGAATGGGAGAGACAGATGGAGCCAGCTTTCATCCCCAGGAGGAGTTATCTGCAGTGCATGAGATCAGGAGGAGGGTGAACATGGACTGTGCTCCTTGAAAGGCTCCTTGGGCCCCAGACCACGGACACAGCAGCATCATCACCATCAGTGAGCGAGGCCAAAGGCCTTCAGGGGAGGAGACACCTCACTGTCATGTTACTCACTGCCTCCTGTCTGGCAAAATGACTTGGATCGACCTGCTCAGGAAACCAGGTGCCCATCCCAGGGGACAGCACCACTGGGCCCTGTTTATTTGTGTCATCTGAAGGACTGAAGAAAGCTTTTCCAGCTCACATCCTGAAAGCAAACACCTGCAGGTTTGCTGCCAAGAACAAATTTGTAATGACACCTTTCAGAAGTGCAGAGGAAGAGGGGAAGGAGGTGGGCTGAGCCCTCCTGCTCCACACACAGCTTTTATTCTCAAAGATGCAGCCCCTGTCCACGTGTGTCAGCACATCAGGATGTGACCTTGGGCCTGAGTGCGAGAGCAGGGCACGGAGCAGAGCTGGAGCACAGAGTCCGTGTGGAGGTGTGTGCATCGCCACGCTGCATGGCTCATTCAGCAAGCCCCCAGGAGCATTTAGAGAAGAAAGGCCTCTGCTAGCTGCAGGCGCCTATTGATAGGTCAATATTTTTAATATATTGAGGTTTACTTGTACATCTTTATTCCCTTATTTTGCTAAAGCTCTGTGTGCCAGATACCACATTTTCAAACACATCCAAGCTGTAATTGGCAAATTACCTGCTTTGTACCTACACTCTAGTTTTACTCCTGGATATGAGGACGTCACAAACAATTTCTTCACAGAACGGGCTGTTAAACATTGGAAGGGGCTGCCCAGGGAGCTGGTGGAGTCCCCATCCCTGGAGATGTTCAAGGAAGGACTGGACATAGGGCTCAGCGTTCTGGTCTATTGACAAGGTGGAGATCAGTTCACAGGTTGGGCTCGATGATCTGGGAGGTCCTTTTCGTCCCACATGATCCTGTGATTTTGTGATACTGCGGCTGAACCTAGCTGGGGAGCACGGACCCCTCAGTGACGGGGACAACCTGGGCCGTGCTGACCCTGACACTGGGTGCTGACCCCGACTGCAAGCTCCACATCCATGGGCGCAAAGGCGCTCTGAGGGACGCGCCACAGGCCCTGCCGGGGGTTCACCAGCCCCCTCACGCTCGGCCATCTCCGTCTCTGCTCGGACATCTCCGTCCTAGCTCGGGTGGCTTCGTTCCAGCTCGGCCATCTCCGTCCCGAATCGGCCATCTACGCCCCAGTTCGGCCATCTCCGGTGCCGAGTAGTTTCCTCCCGGCTGCCGAGCGCGGCTTTCCCAGCTGTTTTCCGTCGACGCTCGGCTCTTTCCGCCTGCGCCTTCGGGTATTTCCGGCGGACGGTTCGGGTGTTTCCGCCGCCGGTTCGGGCGGACTCGGCGCCCGCCGGCCTCGCTCGCTCCGGTAACGGTCGGTGCGGGTTCAAATGAGCCGCGGCCGGGCCGGGCCCCGCCGTGACTCGCTCTGAGCCGGGCCGGGACCGGGGCCACCCCGCTCGGGCTCGGCGACCAGGAGGTGGAGGCCGGGGAAAGCAGGATGACGGTGCTGCAGGAACCCGTCCAGGTACCGACCCCCGGGCGGCTCAGGCCCCAAAGCCCGGCCCGGCCCGGGTTAGGCCGCCCCGCCCGCTCCGGGGCCGGGACTCTGGGCCGCTCCCGGCCGCCCCTCAGCCCGTGGGCCCGCAGGACCTCCAGCTCCTCCGCCCTCCCTCCCGCCGGAGCCGCCGCGCTTCCCCTCGCAGCCTCCCGTGCCCATCCCCGGCCCCGGGCCGGCCGCGCTCGCCCCTTCGCCCCCCGGGCCCCCGGGGGAGGTGCGGATCTCCCACAGCTCCTCAGCCCCTCCGGCTCCCAGGAAAGGTGCCTCCGCGGCTCCCCCGGGAGACCTGTTGATACTTCGCTCACCTTTCTGCGTTTGCCGTGTCGCGTTTAAATGCTCGCATCGTGCTCGGGTCCCTCCGTGCCGTGCGAGTGAAGGACGTTCCTTCTTCCTGAGCAGTTGGTTCCTTCGGATTGATGGGAGACCTAGCAGAGAAAATAATGTAAATTTCGTTTTTCTCCCGTGTTTCAGTCTTACCGCAGTTACTCTGATGGGTTTCCTGTTCTTGCGCTCAGCCTTCCCATCAAAAGTCGTGATTCACACAATTGAGCTGCTTGTTCTTTCTGCAGTTCCTGTATGCCCATTCTCTAACTATTCATAATCTTCATTAATCAGTCGTTTTATTCATGTTCTCATTCTTTTTTAAAGTATATTTTTAGCATTTTAACAAGATGTTTTGGGCTTTTTTTTTCTAGTTACAGCAAGAGGTTCCTGGCAGCAGTGTCTTGTCAGAACACGATTGTGTTCTGTAATGAGCATAGTGAGAATTCTTGCTTTTGGCTCTTTTCTCTCTAATGAAAAGGTGGAAGGGGAAGAGGAAGAAATGCTCCTGTGGAAAACCATCCTGCTGACTTGACCCTGTGTGTGGAAGATGGTGACAGTGAGGGCATTCTTGTAGATGAGGGGTTTGTGTCCTTGATGCCACCGCTCTCCTCATCCCCTCTGGGAGCAAGGCTCAGTGCTGGAAACGCTTTTGGCCACCTGGTTCCTCTCCTGCACCGCTGCTGTTAGCTCTGGAGCTGGGTATTCTAGGCAAACATGGCATTACAATAGAAAAGGAAGCGGGAGTGCACTGCAGTGTGAGTGAGTGAAGCTGACAGGAAACAATACCAAATGTTTCCGGTGCTGTGCTAACTAGACTGACCAAGTGGAAATATCTGCTCTTCTGAGAGCTCCCTGTACAACTGTGGGGTCTTGTTGTGGTGTTTCAGCGAGGTAAAAACCTCTCAAATGCTGTTCTCTATTCTTGACCTCTTCCCAGTTTGGGTGTTTTGATGAGGCTTTGCTATGTTAGATATGTTTGCTTAGATTGACTTTCTCTATTTAGAATCCGCTTTTAAATGATAAAACTTTCCTTTAGCAGTAGTTCTGCTGCTGTCAGTTTTACTGCTGTTCCTTGCTTACAGGAGTGCTGGTAAGTTTAGGAATTATTTGTAACTGGGTAAAGTCCATTGTGTCTCTGGATTCCCAGTTTAGCCGAAGTCCACGTACTTAGCTCTGTTTTTATCATTTTCTTAAATGAGATGATTGGGAAAGTTGACGCTAGTTCTCATTTTTGTCATTGCTGAGATTTTTCCTGTGTGTCTGTGTGTTTTCTCCCCACTTTCAGATGTCCACAGGGCTCAGCATTCCAGGGAAGAGCTATCGTCCTTAGATTGTCACAGGTGTCACGTCACAGCGTGACAGACAAATGACAGAATTTGTGTTTGTACCTGGCCTTACAAGTGTGGTGCTTTAATTACGTGGAGTTCATGTCCCAGAAGGCATCCTGGTCACTTGTTAGGTGTTTGCTAACTTAAAAAGTTCTTTAAAGTTGACCAAGTGCCGGAGTTTACAGCCCTGTGCTGTACTTCCTGATACAGTCCATTTAAAACCCTTCAGCTCCAACATAAAACTGTTTTCCATGTGCTGAGAAACAGGCTGGACGCCTTCCAAACACTTGTGAAAAACATCTTGGAAAGAAAATGAGCACTTTGCTTGGAATTTAGCTGTTCAAGGTGATCATCTGCAGTGACTCACTGGAATGGTGCTTGAACTTGGCTGCAGACTGCAGAAGCAATGTGTGCTCGTTCAGTGGGCAGAGTTTGTGTGACTGGGGAATGCAGCACAGCCCATCCCAGAGCTCTCCTCCTCCCTGCCCACCCTGAGGACTAAAATCATGCCACAATCTGCTTACCTGGCAATATAGGCTGAAAGCTTGGAAAATCATTTCCAAGGCAGTGTAAGTGTCAGAAGAGAATATCTCTTAAGAGCTCTTTGGCTTAGATCTGAAGTGACACTTGGACAATTCACAGGATTTTCTGGGTAGAGGATGAACCTGTCTAAGTCGGATTTTATTTTCCTGCTCTCCTTTCTGAAGATGCCTTACTGTTAGGGCTGTGTATGGTAGTTTTGGAATTCCCTGTTCATTTTGCATTTCAAATTAATTATTTTTAAACAGAGGACCTGGAGGTTCATCCTGTCTGTAAGCATACTTGAATAAAATGTGGAAACACTTCCAACTTTTCTCCTTCCTGTGACACAGCCCTGGGAACAGGGCTGAGACCACTCTTCTGGTGTGATTTAGCAATTGTGTACTACTAGTGCTGTGTCCATGGTTGTGCTGCTTCTAGAACAAACTAAATTACTGTGTTAAATGGATAGTGTTCCTGTCCTAAATGGTGGGCACAAAATCCACTTTTTTGAGGCACAGTCATGGTTTAGACATCTGTTGTCATGGAAAATTGTGGCTGCAGAGGTATGGCTGATTCCCTGCTGCCTTCCTTTCTTCTTCCTGCTCTTTTAGGAGAGTCTGTGTGAGGATCCAGACTCTAGCATGGGTCAGTTCAGGGCAGGAGGCACATTTTGGCTGCAAATGATAATTGCTACATAATGGGGACTCTACCAGGCCGTTTCTTGCTTTCCCTGGGACTCTGCTTGACAACGATTGATATTTGAGCCAGTGTGTAGTGTAACTTCTTACAAAGTGGCTGTGACAGAGCCCCAAATCCCTTGTGTCCCCTCTTAGCCTTTGGCAGGATTGTTCCTGGCAACTTGCTCTTGTTTGAGCAATCAGATTACCCTGATTTTCCCACTCACACCCTCACACCTTTGTTTTGTAAGCTGGCTCAGTTGCAGCCCTGCAAAGACAGGATTTTTAACCTGCCACAACTTGGCTGGATTCATCTAAACGTCACTTGTGCCTTGGTGAAGGAAGAGCTGCTTTTGGGAGCAAGAGAAATGGGAGACCTTGGGCTGCTCTGGCTTTGGGAGGGCTTAAAGGGTTATAACCCTGGCCTTCCATCTCCCTGTCTGCTCTGCTCTGTTCTGTCTGCAGGCTGTGGAGTCACCTTCAGCCTGGGAGCCTCCCAAGGCACCAGGGAGGAATCACTTCAGGGGGCTCTGAGGCTCAGTTATCTGAAATATGAAATACAATAAATACAGAGAGAAACAATAGTGTGTTTGTATTGTACTGACCAAACGACAATAGTTCACTTTTAAATATGTCTAAATACTTTTACACAAGCTTAAAAGCACCTGTTGACTTAAGTGTGTTCTTGGGATGTACTGATGGAGAAAGCAGCCAGTCTGAGAGAGTTGTGTGGAATATTCCCTGTAGTGCTTGGGAGCCCTGGTGTGTGCTGTTCATGATGGCTGTGTGGGCTTCCCGTGAAGAGAACGTGCACAGTTTTCACACCCTGTGTTTGTCAAGTTTGTGTTGGAAGAAGTAGCATATGGTACATGTAACTTTGTGATGTTTGGATTTTTTTTTTTTAGCTGTAATTGACGCTTGCCTTTCCCATTGGGAATAGCAGTGCAGGGCAGTACTGCTTTCCCTGTGCAAGGTTTCTTTTAGTTTTGAAATGTTTCATAGGATTTAGAAGCAAATTCTATTTGTTTTGATTGCTGATGAGTATTAGAGAAGTTCTAGATCGCAGTGCCTTGAATTCCTAAGTTCAGACCTGGTTTGGGATCAGTAACAGCGAAACTGCAAAGTGGCTCTTTGCTGCTGCTGGAAAAGATTTTGGAACTGGAGCCAAGAGCTGGATGGGAAAGAGCTGCAGTCCTGACCCCAGCCCTTCCCACCTTGGAGCACAGACTGATGAGCATGCACAGCACCCTTGGACTAGGTGGGGAGGAAAGGGTTTTTCAGATCCCAGCCTTCTTTTACAGATAACAGACAGCTTTTAATGTGATCTGAAGAAAGCTGGCTGGGCAGTTTGTGTGAAACCCTCGTACCCCAGCCCTGGGCAGCTCTGTGTGCCAGTACTGGTGACAGCAGTGGCAGTGAATGACACCTGCTCTGCTGGTGTGCATGTTTGTTCCACTGGAGCTGTGCCATCCTTCCCGTCTGCACAAATATTGCTTGTCACAAACCCACACTTGGGGCTCATGAGAAAGCAAACAGTACCTGGGAGCAGGACTTGGCTGAGTGTGTGAGCAAAATCAGAAGTAGGCTGTGTTCATCTGGGCCTGTAGAATACAACTTGTCTGGTTTATTGGCTCTTGTTCTGGGGTGCTGCTGCACAGCTGGGGACAGTGAGGTGGGTGAAGACCCAACAAAATGCTGCTCAAAAAGCAGTGGATCCTGTTCACCTTTATCTTGAGGGAGCATTGATCCTCCTTCAGGGAAGATCCTTTGTACTGGGATGCTTAACCAACACGAGTCTCATCTTGACCACTTGAACACTGAGAGGTTTCTGGGCCTGCTGGGTTTTGCTTTAATGGGATATCTCACCGGTTGGGGTTGGATTTTGGTTTTATCTTTACTGAAGGTGGTGGTGTTTGGCAGTAGTTTGCAGTAATTCCCACTGAGTCATGCACCAAGATAAACTCGGTAATTTCTGAGGGGTTTGGGTGATTGTGTCTGATAATGAGTGAGAAACACTCCAAGGTTGATTCGTGACTTCAGTGCAGACCTTGGGGGTTTTTAAAGCCTCCTTGCTAATAGCTGAAACAAATACAACTTGGCCAGCATGTTTATGCTCCCCTTTCTTTTGATGGCTCTGTGGAACCAAGCTGACCTTTGCCCTTTGGCAGTAGGAGTTGATGGGTTTTTTGCATTTGCAGCTCCCCACTAAATGGAGATGTTTCCTTGCCTTGCAGGCTGCTATCTGGCAAGCACTGAACCACTACGCGTACCGCGATGCCGTGTTCCTCGCTGAGAGGCTGTATGCAGAAGGTGTGTGCCATTATGATCCTGACTTCTTCTCCACTTTAATTTGGCCTTTGTGAGCCTCTGCTCCTGCTTTGCTTTCCTCCTGTTCTGATAACGACGTGCAGCTTTCTGCTTGGGGAAAGCAGAGGAATGCCTTGCAATTAGGTTTGAAAATCAAATCGTGTACCAGCAGCAATGCTATTTTGCAGTAAAAATCTCCTTAAAATTAAACTCAGATCTGTGTGTTTAAGTGCAGTGCTTACAGTGATCTGGTTTCTAGTATCAAATGGGAGAATGTTTGTTTTTTTAATAACCCTCAAGCATTGCATGTCTTCCAAGGGCACTTGAGGATAGATGCAGCACACAAATTCTACAAATTGGCTTGACATTGGAAGCTGTCTTTGCTAATAATGCTGCTCAGATATGTTGATTGTCTCAAAGAGTCTTGTGATGGTGAGAGAAAAGCACTGTGAAATTGAGACAGTGAGAATCAGAACATATGGAACAGGTATCTCCCGCTGAATGCTGCTAATTGTTACTTCATTATAAAGCTGCCAGGGCTGGGATGTCTTGGATAGCGAGCAGGCAGCAGTAACACAAATCTGTACTTTCCCTGGCTCCTTTAAACACTTTTTTGTTGTGTTCTAGCATCTTTTATTTCTTTAACCTTTTCTCCATGACCTCAGATAAGCTTTTTGTTCTTCTGTAATTCTTTCTCCTTGATACTGGTGGTCAGCTTTCCTTCTCTATTTTGAAAGGTATTGTTCACTAACCATTAACACAAAAAACACTCCAATCCCTAAGCTAAAATGTAAGCATGATATAATTTCTCTTGCTAAACATCCCGAGTTTCTAGTTTGAATTAAAATATATAAGCTATTTCATGCTCTGTTTTGTAGTGAAATGTTTTGCCTGCCATGCCTACAATGCAATTCTTAACAATGGAAACACAAACCTAAGTTTTGAGAAGTAAAGGCTTCTTTTTCCTTCTGTCAGGGTTACAAATGGAGTCTGGGATGTTTGATCTGGTGCTGAAATGAGAAATGCTGTTAGCATACTATGGAACCTGATAATCCAGGTGTTCATGAAGAAAATAGTATTTTAGGGGTGGCAGAGCTGCCCTGAGCACAACGCTCGGTGAGGTGCAGGGAAATGGTGGATTGAAGGTAATTGCCAGGGATTTAGGAACAAAGAGAATCCACTTTCTGCAGCAGCCAGGAGAAGAATACCTGACTTGATAGTGGCACATCTTTACAGAGCAATTCTCTGCATGGGGACTTCAAACAGCCTTTTTCAGTGGCCAGCAGTGCTGAGAGGAAGCAGCATGAGTGCTGACACTTGGTGCAAGCAATTAACTGCTAACAAAACATCTGGCTCTGGTTAAAATGAGTGGTTACACTGCAGAGTGGAAGCTGCAGAACTGAAACACCGTGGCTCCATGTTGGCAGGAGTGATTTCTCCTGAGAAGAACTTCTTTTAAATCTACCTGCAGTTACTGTCCTTGATGGGACATCTGTGGCTTGGTCGTTTCCCAGAACTCTCAAAATCTGTCAAAGTAGTGGATAAAAATTGATTTAACTTGAATTTTCAAAAAGGTCTTCTGGTGTTTTTAGGATAAAGCTAATAAGATGTTCTCTGTTTGGGTCTCTGTTTCCATTGTCACTGTCCAGGTCATGACAAAGACTTTAAATAGTCAGTTTTCAGTGAAGCAAAGGATTTGGACAGATTCCCAAAGAGATTTTTTATACAGTGCTCATATTGATTTTTCTAAAGATTTCCCTATAAGTGGGTGAACAAACATCAAAATTGTTCCTTTAATGCTGAATTCCATTTGCAGGCTAATGTCTTCTGAAAAGTATAAAGGTAATATGGATTTATTAATTGTTTGGAGTTTGAAGTTGCTTGTGTTCATACACAGCTTTTGATTTAAAATGTCATTGTGTGAGAATGATTTGAGTGTAACATTTGGGGAAGTGCAGAGTGGGATAAGCACCATGGATGTGCAAAATCTGTGAGTTTACAGAGAGGATTAAAGTTACTTCAGGGGTTAATTATGCCTTTTATGGTTTAATCACAAGTGTGTCTGCCCTGAGTGTCAAACCTGGCTGCCAAGTCAAGCTCTTTGAGTAGAATATCCTCAGTGTGGAGGATAATTCATTGCAGGGGAGGAAAATGTGGAAGCAGACATCAAATCTGGATGGTCCCAGTCTCTGCCATAAGGAAATGTTTCTGCCCTGATCCCTCATTCTCTGTTTAAATAGAGGTGACTTTTCCTGCTGCTTGGCTACTTCATCCAGAATTCAGACGCTTGTGAGATCTCAGCTTGGGAAGAGATTTATGGAATCCCAGAAGGGTTTGGGTTGGAAGGGAGCTCAGAGCCCACCCAGTGCCACCCTGCCATGGGCAGGGACACCTCCCCCTGCCCAGGTTGTAGCAGAGCTTGTCCCTGATGCTGGTTCCCAACATGAGGTCAGCCAGAGCTTCTGAAAGCTGCTGAAAACCACTTTTCCAATGAAATAATGAGAGTAGGCAGCAAAAAGGCCAGAAAAAGAACTCAGTGTTGGTAACTGACCAGTTTTAATAGTCATTAAAATGAGAAAATCTTCTCCCCTGAGTCACGCCTTAGAACAGGAACAGAAGTGAAACAACGTGGAAAAAGACCACTTGAAATTGGATTAAAAGTGGCTGCTTGGGCTGGAATAGGCGTTGTACTTTGTATCAGGCGTTGTTGTGCCAGGGTTTGTGCACTCCCTACAGCAGGGCAGTGGTGGTGGCAGCTGTGACTCTGAGCCACGCCACCAGCTTGTTCCAGGAGCCCTGGCCTGGCTGCTTTGCTTGGCTTGCTGCTGTTCCAGCCACAGCTGCCTCATCACTTACTCAGGTTGGGAGCCAGAAGGATCAAAGTTCCTTTACAGCTCTAGATGTCAAAGTTGGTCTGACCAGCCAAGGAAATGGCAGAGGAAGTTTGAAAATCACCAACAGATAAGGAGGACTTCATTCAGGAGTGAATTTCTAATACCAATACCTGTTTTTTACTGGCTTTTACTCCCTGCCCCCCAATTGTCTGTACTGAAATGATGATTTTGTTTTCAGTACACTCAGAAGAAGCACTGTTCTTACTGGCAACGTGTTACTACCGCTCAGGAAAGGCCTACAAAGCTTACAGGCTCCTAAAGGGACACAGCTGTACCACCCCACAGTGTAAATACCTGCTTGCAAAATGCTGTGTGGACCTCAGCAAGTAAGTAAATCCTTCATCTTCTGTCCAGACTTACAAATGGATTTGTGTGTTTTTTTTGGTTTTTTTGGTTTTTTTTTTTGCTTGGATTTCTCTTCGGAAGGTGTCATCTTGTTTAGACTAGAAATTCATTGGTCCTTCAGCACAAAAGATTATAAGTTCAATTTATTTTGCTTTCAGATATGGATCTAATGAGCATTAACCCATGTTACAAAAACCTCTGAAAGTTGTTGAGTGACTTAGACAGGAGTTGCCAAGCTGTGAAAACAGACCTCTTATGAGCTCAGTTATGCAGCTCTGCCTTATTTTCTTGTGGGGATGATCTCTGCTGATAGAATGTACACCTACAAGTAGAATTTCAAGTGGTGGCAAGAAAAGGTGATTTGTTTGGGCTCAGATGCCTGAAAAACACCTCCCACCCCAGCAGTTGTATAAAGTAATTTTGAAGCCTGACAGCCATTCTGTGAGTGGTGCAGCTCCTGCAGGTGGAGGAGGTGCAAATTGAGCCTTTGCTCTCCTTTTGAGCCCTTCTTGCAAGAAAGAAGGACACTAAAATCCCAAATCTCTGCCATATCCCAATATTGGCTCTGAACTCAGAGCATGGGGCCAGAGCATGGGTTGTGTTTCTTTGGGAAACAAAGCCAAACTGAGCACTGCTATAGCTGAGATAAATCACCTCCAAAGATCAAGTGTCCTGAGGATTTTCTTGTCCTTCATGCTGGGATTGATCACTTTTAGAAAAGTCATGCTGTATTTTGTGCCTCTGCTTTGGGGTTTTTGTTTTTCTTCCCTCCCAGAAGAGCTGTTTGCAGAGTCCTGAAGCTCCCTGTTGTAGAGGAATCCATCAGTTACTTAACTTTGATTTGCAGGAACTGCTTTGTGCTTTAAAACCTGTGACCACTGACAGTGGATTTCTGTTTTTGTTTGCAGTAGGGTGAAAACACTGGACTGCCAGTACTGTGAGCCTTGTAACCCCTTTAAACCTCTTGTTTTTTAAAAAGGCTTGCAGAAGGAGAGCAGATCTTGTCTGGTGGAGTGTTGAATAAACAGAAAAGCCATGATGACATTGTTCTGGAGTTTGGTGACTCTGCATGCTTTACACTCTCCTTACTGGGACATGTCTACTGGTAATGTTGCTTTTTCATTTTGCCAATGAAGTTGGAAGGTTTTTACTTGACCAAGGCCAGGTTTAGTCAGACGTTTCTTCAGCCATTACAGGAGGCAGCTCTCTCTGGGTTGCACCACTTTGGAGAACAATAAATTCAGGTGGACAGTTGTGGAATCAGTCTGGTTTGGGAATGCAAGAATGGTTTTGTTTTCACCCAAAGACTGAAAACACAAAGTCATCTTTCCCATGTGGATAAGAGTCTGAGTTTTTTTAGAAACCTTTGGATTTGCTCTGTATTTTCCATAAGGAAAACTCTCAGTGTTGCCATTTCGATTTTTACTATCTGTTTATACGTGTGTAGCTCTAACCTCCAAATTGAAGTTCTGAGGGTGCCAGGCAGAACAACTTGACAAATTAAAGCGTTGATTTTGCTAAGATGCAAGAAAGGTTTCAGTAATTGTGAATGATTGACTGAATAGGAGTAGTTGGGCTCTTGTATTCTTCTCTACTATATCTATTATTATTTTCAAAATTATTTCTTTGTTAGCCAAATACTTAAGAGTCCTAATTTCTTTGCAAAAGTGTAATCCATAGTTACTTGAGATGGCTGGAAGGTTGGCAGTCGGGTTACTGTTGGCAAAAAATGAAACAAGCTGTTACAAAGAATTGCATCTTCCTAAAAATGAAAATTCTCAAGCTATTCTAGTGCTTATGTAATTTTTTTGACAACTGTATCTAAATATGTCAACTTCAAAAGAACTCAGTATTTCTCAGGCTTGAAAAATGAGGAATGTTTCTATGCCTCTCAACATGGTTTTGTTTTTCAACTCCTCTTCTGGAAAACTCTCTTGAACAAGAGTGCTGTTCTGAAGTTTCCCTGTGAACTTTCATTCTTTCTGCAGCAAGACAGACCGGCTTGCCAAAGGATCAGAATGTTACCAAAAGAGCCTTAGTTTAAATCCTTTCCTCTGGTCCCCTTTTGAATCACTATGTGAAATAGGTGAGTCTGCAGAATTGCTTTACTCATGTCATTCTTTGGAGAGATTTTTGTGAGCAACGATTAATTTAAACTATTTGTCCGACTTGTTTTCTTCTATCTTCATTATTTTTACATTTTTGGATCTAACAATCCAAATGTGCTTTCCAGCCTACATTTAGTAGACACTTAGATACTGTTCCTGAGAATAGCTTGACAAAACAATAAATGAAAATTATTAGAAATATTCATTGTGCACAACACTTGTGCTTTAGTACCGAGGGCTCAGAGTGACCTGGACTAGTGAAGGGTGTCCCCACTTACTGCAGAGGGTTGGGATGAGGTGTTCTTTACGGTCCCTTCCAGCCCAAATGTTCTGTGATTCTATGAAATGTTTTAAAACACTTCCAAAATCCTTTGTCCCCTGTCCTTGATTCAGACTGAATATTCAGTGTAGAGACTCAGGAATAACTAGTAAATGTCCTTCCACTCTTACAGGTGAAAAGCCAGACCCTGACCAAACATTTAAATTAACATCCTTACAGAACTTCAGCAGCTGTCTGCCCAACACTTGCACAACAGTGGTGTCTAATCACAGCATATCCCACAGACAGCCGGAGAGTGTCCTCATGGAGACACCCCAGGACACCATTGTGAGTTTTGTCAAACCATTGTAAAATCATTTGCTAAAATCAGCTTGTTATTCCAGCTTAACTGAAAAGCATTCATTGAGCTATACCCTGAGTACCTAAGAGCTGCCTTTTATTCTTTAGGAGTTGAACAGAATCAACCTAGAATCCTCCAATTCCAAGTATTCCTCCCTCAATTCGGACTCCTCCATGTCTTACATTGACTCGGCTGTGATTTCCTCAGATTCAGTTCCTCTGGGCTCAGGACCTGCCATACTGTCCAAGCAGGCTCAGAATAAACCAAAAACCGGCCGCAGTTTGCTGGGGGGACCTGCAGCTTTGAGCCCACTCACCCCAAGGTGAGTGCCTGGGCTGGTTGGGGTTTGGAGCAGGGCTGTGGGTGATGGTTTGGGGTTTGGAGCAGGGCTGTGGGTGCAGGTTTGGGGTTTGGAGGAGCAGGGCTGGGTGCTGGCTGGGGTGTGGAGCAGGGCTGTGGGTGCTGGTTGGGGTGTGGAGCAGCAGGGCTGGGGCTGCAGAGCTCTCACACAGACACTGGGGGTAGAACTTGGAAACTGAGCTGGGCAAGGGAAACCCAAACAACTTGAGGAGCTGCTGTTGCTCCTCATGTTGCTCTCTTCTGGTTTTTAAACAAACAGTTGGTTATTTGGAGAGGAATTGTTGATGCAGGATATTGCTTATTGCCATGTTCTCACTTGAATATGCTACTGCTCTGGAGTAAACTTGATTGTGAAAGGCTGCTGTAAAGAGCTTTTCTTGAAGCTCCTGATGATGCTGTGGGTCCCCTCCAGCTCAGGATATTCAGTGGTCTGGGTCTCTGTTTTAACCCCTGCATCAGAGCAGCTCTCCAGGTCTAACATTCACACACTGACTGTTCCTCTCTTTGTTTGTTTGTTCTCAGCTTTGGAATTTTGCCACTAGAAACCCCGAGCCCTGGGGATGGCTCCTATTTACAGAACTACACCAACTCCTCCTCTGTAATCGATGTGCCATCCACTGGAGCACCTTCCAAGAAGGTACCTTGTGTTCTGGAGCTCAGCTGCTCATTGCACTGCACTTTACAGAAGAATCCATAACACAGGAAAAACCATGTGAGCTAAGTTTTCCCCCCAGATGCCCAGGCTGTGGTTGCTGGACTAACCTGGGGGAGATCTCTGTGTTCTCTCCACCTCCCATGCAGAGCCTTGTACAAACACTGAAGCTCCCAAACAGCACCAGTTTCAAACTTCTCTTGGAGTTTTTATTTATTAAATGTTTTTTCTGAAGCCTCCAGAGAGTTGAAGCTAGTGATCTCTTGCAGGTAGTTCTTGAATTGTAGTTGACAGACCAGAGTAATAAGAATCCTGGTGCTGGTCTGTGAAGGACTGAGAGAATGGCCCTCAGCAAAGTCTTGGGTAGGAGAAACTGAGAATTGTCTGTTTTACTCAGGAAGAAACTGCCACAGTTGCCATAGTGATAAATGAGAGGTGGAATGTTGGTGACAGTTGAAGAACTATTTGTTCCTTTCTAAAAACAAAAACCTGGGGATTTTTCCCTGTATTTTTAGTAAATCTGCAAGTTGCATGGAAGGTGTTGGTGTTTTATAGGGGGCAGCATTTTTGTTGAATCACTCAAAAAGCAGAACCTGAGCTGCCACATTTGCTCTGGACAAATCCTGATGCCCACCTTGCAGTGCCATTCTGAAAGGGGAGTTTGGGACCTGTGCTAAAGCAGTCAGTGAGGAATGAATGTGCTTGTTTGGCTGAGCCAATTCCCAGCCTGTACCTGCTCCAGTGGCTTTGTGGTGAGCTGTGCACATGTAGGAAGGTAAATTTCCACCATTCTGAAAATGGAAGTGAAGTTAGTGAGGTGCAGCTCATCTGAGAGCTGCAAGGCTTTGGGAAATCAAGTGGAATTTGCTGCTGTTCTGTTGCTGTGATGAGTGTGACACAACAGCTCTGAGCTGTAAATTTCACTGCTCCACACCTAGGCCCTGCCCAGTGGAGTTGTGCTGCTTCCAAACACAAATGTTTAATGCATTTTAATAAACAACTTAAATTCTGGTTCGTGCTTTGTCCCATGCAGAGAGTGACTGTGCCAGTTCCCCTTTGCTCCCCCAGTTTGTGGCAGACAAGGTTTGCTGGAGCTGTGGCTGAGCAGAGCAGTTTCCAGGGAAACACTTACATAAGTGAGTGAGGCATTAGGATGAATCCAAAGGCTTCCTGTTTCCTTGCTGGCCACCTAAAGCATCCTCTGGTGACAGAATCTGGGAGAGGAAGGGAAGGACTGAGCTCTAGAGGTTGACTAATGCACACCTGGCATTGCTTGTGCTGCTCTTGAGCCACTTGTTCCTTTCTGGTGTCTCTTCCCAGCGGCCAGCACTGAATTGAATGTTGTCCCTGCAGTGGGCAGAAAGATAATTTTAAAAATTTTTTTTTTTGAAAAATAGGAAGAGCCTGTTCTGAAAACAGGCTGAGGTGCTGTGCAGTTTGTGAATGGCATTGCAATAGGATAATTCAAAAATATTTTTCTTTTTTGTGTGGGTTTTTTTTTTTTTTTTTAACAGCCTTCTGCAGGAAGAAGCCTTTAAATATGATGGCTTTTAATTCCCTCTTGTTCTTGCACAAGCACTTTAACATATAGTTTCTTGCCACTAGATGGAGATTCTATATCTTCATATAATGGGCATAAGCCTTGCTGACTTGGTGTTATTAACATGTAGAAGGAGAAACAATTTTGATGTTTCCCCTGGGGATGGGAGAGCCCTCTCCTTTATTTTAATAATTGTGTTTCTCCTTGTGCAGCGTCTGGTGGGTGGAGTGGGCTGGGTTTGGCACGGCAGAGAGGGAGACTCCTGCGTGCCACCGTGACAAACGTGCAGGAACTGTGTGTTGTGCAGACTGTCAGCAGGATCAGCCAGGTTGGAACAAAATCTGTCTTCTCCCAGAGCGGGAACAGCCGGGAGGTGACTCCAGTGCTTGTGGCACAGACACAGAGCTCTGGTCCACAGACAAGGTAATGAACCACAGCATGCACAGTTCAGTTTGAAACCAGGCTGAGAGCTGGGACTGCTCCTAGAGCAGCAGAGCAGCTCACTGTGCCATTTGTGTTTCCAGCACAACTCCTCAGGTACTGAGCCCAACCATTGCTGCTCCCCCCAACGCGCTGCCTCGCCGGAGCTCTCGCCTCTTCAGCAGTGACAGTTCCACAACCAAGGTACAGGAGCTGAACTCCCTGCCCTCCCTGCCATGCCAGCCCTCCATTTCCACTTGCTCCTGCTGGTTTTAGCAGCTTGGCAACTGATTCTGCACTGAGCAGGGCGTGGCTGGGCATGGCTGTTACACAATTCACCCTCAAGTTTGCATTTCTGAGTTTAAAAGGCTCTTTTATATGTAACTCTTACTTTTCTTTTTTGCAGGAAAATAGCAAAAAATTAAAAATGAAGTTTCCACCTAAGATTCCAAACAGAAAAACGAAAAGTAAAACAAATAAGGGAGGAATAAGTCAACCAAACTTAAATGACAGTTTGGAAATCACCAAACTGGACTCTTCCATCATTTCAGAAGGGAAAATTTCCACTGTTGCACCGCAAATCCAAGCTTTCACTATACAGAAGGCAGCAGCAGGTCTGTTTGAGCATTGTTGGACTGTAGCAGAGTAAAATCTGATATATCTGGGTTTTAATGTTGCTTCAGTATTTGCCTCTTTCCCATTTCATTTAGCCTGCAGCTCTCACCTTTGTATTGTGATAAAAACTGGTGTGGTTCAACATCTTGTTAGCTTAGAAGCATGTGAAGAAATACTGAGAGTGGTAATTGTCAGCAGATACATCTTGCAAGCTCTGGTCCTTATTAATGATTAAAGTATTTTCAAAGTATTGATACAGAAAATATTATAAATGATTATGCAATGTATTAACTATGATAATAGAATAAATAATGTTATTATGATTAGAAGTTTTATGCTGTTATAAAATATAACTTCAAAATTTTAAAGTATATAATTTATGAGAGTATTATCTTTGGAAACTGATTCAGAGGAGTTGCTCGTGTCCCCTCAACATGGGTTCTATGTGGTCTGTTCTCCCTTGGTATTTCCCATTTGTTTAAAAACAAGTCTTTATTCAGATTGTAGAAAATCCTGAGCAAAGTGCTGAATTCCCCTCTTTTGGCTCAGGAATGTTTGCAGGCAGCAGGAAGATGTATCCATGACTACCAGGCTTGTGGAAAGTGCTCAGACCTAGAGTTTGAATAGCTGCTGGAAGTGCAGAACTCCACTCACTCTGAGCCCCAGAGTTTAAGGACTCTTTATTTTCTGGCTTCTCTAACAGAGGCTGATACTCAGAATATCATGCTGATGTTAATTAAGTATAATGTTAGGAGTGTGTAAACATTGTTTGGAAACTCCTGGAAAGTTTTCATAGGCAAGTTCAGGAGCAGTGCACAAGGGAGAGCTTTTGGGATTGGCACTTTCAAATAAATAATCTCAACTGTCTTTTTTTCTTTCTTTTTTTCCCCACTTTTATTTACTGTGTTTTTCTCCTAGAAGGTTTGATGAGCCTTCTCCGGGACATGGGGAAAGGTTACTTAGCCTTGTGCTCGTACAACTGCAAAGAAGCCATCAATATCCTGAGCCATTTGCCATCCCACCACTACAACACAGGCTGGGTGCTGTGCCAAATTGGGAGAGCTTACTTTGAGCTGGCAGAGTACATGCAGGTAGGAGCTGGGGCTGGGCCTTCCTCTTCACTTGGCTTGGGCAGTTTGACACAAAACCTGCACATCTGGCAGATCTGTGGGGAGTTTGCAGCTGTGGTAAATGGAGAAATAGAAAAGTTAAACCTGGAGGGGCTCTGGATCTTGAATCTGCTTCATTTAGAGCTTTATTTCCTCTTGTATGCAAGGGTTGGGGACTCCTCCTTGTGTGTCCTGTCCTGCTGTGCTGATAGAATTGTTTGCACTGCACTCTTTTAGAACACATCACTCAATAATTTGAGCTCCAAACCAGAAAACCTCTCCATTCTAGTTAATTCTGATCACAGCAGTGACCCAGTTTCCCTTGCAGCCTCACAAATGAAGCATTGGCACAGCTGAGCTGACACCAAACTGCTCCAGAATCAGAAGTGAGCAGCTGAGGGGAATCCCACATTCACCTCTCCTTGGCACTGCTGTCCTGGCAGCTGGTGTGCTGTTAGCTGAGGTTTGGAAACTCCTTGGCAGAACATGTGCAAAGGAGGCAGAGCAGAGGGAGGTTTTGAGCTGTTTCAAGAGGGAGCATGCTGGATGCTTTCATAGGTTATTTGGAAAGGTGAGGGTGCACGTTTAATCACAGAATTCCAGAGTGATTGGGTTGAAAGAGACTCAAAGCTCATCTGTTCCCACCCTGCCATGGCAGGGACACTTCACTGTCCCAGGTGTTCCCAGCCCTGTCCAGCCTGGCCTGGGGCACTGCCAGGGATCCAGGGGCTGCTCTGGGCACCTGAGCCAGCCCTGCCCACCCGGCCAGGAACAATTCCTGCCCCAGATCCCACCCAGCCCTGCCCATCCTGCCAGGGAGCAATTCCTGCCCAAGATCCCACCCAGCCCTGTCCTCTGGCAGTGTAAAACCATCACCCCTTATCCTGTCACTCTTTATTGGGGTGGTTAACAATCATAACTGGCCCATAAAAGTCTGTTGCACTCTTTCTGATTTTGTGGATGGTGTTTTTGCCTCACTTGAGCATGGATAGAATTAGGAATGCAGCTGAGTCAGCAGGAGGGAGAGCTGGCTGCATTCCTGCTGGCACAGATATCCTGGGATACAGTCACTTCCTTCCCTTGAAAGGAAAGCTTGCAGCTCTGTGTGGAACTTAAAAAGCAAAGAGGATGCTCAGGCTGGACAGGAGGCCTTGGACCTTGGCCTCTGTGCTCTGCCTTGCTGGGTGGAATTTGATTTTAACCTTCATTTCTGTTCTCAGGCTGAGAGAATATTCTCCGAAGTGAGGAGGATTGAAAACTACAGAGTAGAAAGCATGGAAATCTATTCAACCACACTCTGGCATCTGCAGAAAGATGTTGCCCTTTCAGTTCTTTCTAAGGATTTGACAGACATGGATAAAAACTCACCAGAGGTACGAAATGCTGTGGGCTTGAATGAGAAGTGGGGAGTTGTTTGTGGTAAAATCAGTGATTGAGAGCGGAGCTTTGAGCTCTAATGCTGGACTCTGCAGTGGGAATCCACCTGAGCATGGCAGAGCTGCAGAGGGACAGGGCAGGGTTGTCTGTTGAGCTGCTGATGCCTGAAATGGCTCCTTGAAATTTGAATATCAGCTTATGTGGAGCAGGTTGCAACCTTTTATCTGTTAATGGTTACTGCAATTTGCCTTGGCACCATTCAACCAGGAAGATCATGAGTCAATCACTCCTGCTGCCAGTGTGCAGAGATAAGGAATATCTTTGTCCTGTACCTTTTAATTGCTGTAGTTAATTCACTGGCACTTAAAATATTTGTTCTAGAATTCGTTTACAGACATAATATTGTACATTTTTGTACCAAAATCGCTTAAACTGCAGGGTGTGTGGTAACATAGTCACAGTGTGCCAAAACCAAGAAGTCTTTCAATGAGTGCCACAGTAAAAATATAAGATATGAGTTGATAAATGTGCTCTTAAGAATTGAGCAAACCATAGAGGCTAGTGGAAATCTCTCTGGTGGAGGAGGAAATCCAATTCATGTTGTCCTGTTAGTTTGTCTAAGAGTGGAAAGTGAAGCAGTTGGTGGTTGTAAGATTAGTCAGGATAGAGGGAAATGCAGATTCTAATCCAAGGAGTGGAAAATAGTTCTGTGCTTTAGCAGTGATGCTAAAAATGTGGGCCAGTGAGGGACCCCAGGCTGTGGTGTTTACAGCCTTGATGGCTGCTGAGCAGCAGGGAAAGAGGAGGTTGTTGCTAAAATTCTTCCTCTGCAAATTTCCAGATTTGTCAGTTGGAGGGAGCTGAAGAAATAAAGCACCATCTCCCTCTTTGTTATTCTTGAGTATCAAAGATGGTTTATTTCTGGCCTTTTCAATAGCTTCAAAAGCTTTAGTCATCAAAGGATCTAATTGGCACAGACTTGAGTGTCCATGGCTTCTCCATTTCTGTGTTTCAGCTTGCTTTATTTATTTATTTTAGAAGGTTGTTTAGCCCTGCTTGCCTCACACGAGGGAGCCTGAGCTAACTCTATTTATTCCTGTTTTTACTTTTTAATCTGGGAGTAAGCTATTTAGAATGATTGAAAGCAGTGCAGATAGATGTGTTCAGCTCAGACTCAGGCACTGAGCTCTGCCCCTGCCCTGCTCTTCCAGGCCTGGTGTGCTGCAGGAAACTGCTTCAGCTTGCAGAGGGAGCACGACATTGCCATCAAGTTCTTCCAGAGGGCCATCCAGGTGGATCCAAACTATGCCTATGCCTACACCCTGCTGGGCCACGAGTTTGTGCTGACAGAAGAGCTGGACAAAGCCTTGGCCTGTTTCAGGAACGCCATCAGAGTCAACCCCCGGCACTACAACGCCTGGTGAGTTCACTGCAGCTTTGTCCCCTGCTGCTCCCTGTGCTGCACACTTCCTGCAGGATCACCTCCTGCTGCCCCTGCTGGGGTTTCATAGTCACTCTGGTTTGGGAAGGGACCTTGCAGCCCATCCAGTGCCTCCCCTTCCCACCTCCACCAGCCCAGCTTGCTCCAGCCTGGCCAGGGACACTCCAGGGATGGGACAGCCACCATCCACTGCCACTGTTCCCTTCTGGAAGGCAGCAAAGCCATTCCTGCAGAAGATGGGGAGGCTGCTTTCACAAGGAAGGCAAAAAATTGGAGTTTTTGTTGGTTTTCAGATTGTTTAAGCTATATTACTCTGGTTATTTTGTTCTGCTGGGCAGCATTCTCTGTGCATTGTTTTCTCATTTTGGAGAGGTGAGATCCCAGCCTCTTCCTGCCTTAGGACACACTTAGTTTCTTACAGCTTTTTAATATATGAGGCAGTAAAGGCTAGATCTGTGAGTGTAAGCCACTTGGTGTTACCACTTTTGTGTGCTTTTTATTTAGCAGTTACTTAGCCAATCTTCCTGGGTATCACACATCAGTTCTTCAGCTACCCAATGGGTAAAGAAAAGAAAATTTTAGACAGCTTTTTCTCCCAAGAATCCCTTCCCACCCTAGATGGGATTTGCAAGGCTACAAACCATTCCTGCCATGTCACGGTCACTGACAGAAATGAACTTGGTTAAAATCCACTGCTCCTCACCAGAATTGGTTCTCCCTGCAGGTACGGGTTGGGAATGATTTATTACAAACAGGAGAAATTCAGTCTGGCAGAAATGCATTTCCAGAAAGCACTTGACATCAACCCTCAGAGCTCAGTCCTGCTGTGTCACATCGGAGTGGTGAGTGCTGGCACTTAGCTGGGTGGAGAGGAGCTGAGCAGGGCTTTTTTTCCTCTGGAGAGGCTTGTTCAGACTTGGGCCAGGAGTGGGCAAATACTTTTCCAGAAGAGCAGACTGTAAATAAACATGGTCAGAAGGGTTTGTCCTTGCCCTGCAGATGAGCTGCTGCTTTTCCCCTTTTGGAATTGTTCTCTCTTTGTGTGCCAGGTCCAACACGCACTGAAAAAATCTGAGAAGGCTTTGGACACTTTGAACAAAGCCATCAACATCGACCCCAAGAACCCACTATGCAAATTCCACAGAGCCTCGGTGTTATTTGCAAATGAGAAGTACAAGGTGAGTCTTGGTGCTCGTGGCAGCCTGGAAATTCCTGGAGCTGGGAATGGGGATGCCTTGGGAGCTGAATATTTGCAGGTCAGCCTGGGCAGCTCCAGGGCTTGCAGGAGGAGCTGGGACATGGCAAGCATTGGCTTTGGCCACCCTCAGCAGGGCAGTGTGTTAAATGTTTGGATGGTAATAAAATCTGGGGCCAACAAGTGTTGCTTTTAAAATTATTATTTTAGTCTGACCCACCATCATAAGTTTATAATAAATTACTAAAAAAACCTCAGCCAACTGCCTCATATCCAGTTACAGCAATAAGAACCAGCTGTTTCCAAGGTTGTGTGGAGTGAAAAGTCAGAAGTGAGGCAGTTTTGGGCTGATCTCCTGCTGACCTGAACCCTGTTTAGAGTAAGAGAAGATCTTCCCACAGCATTTATTCAGTGACTTTTCCTCTGGCCACGGTTTTTTGGCTCCAGAAGACAAGCCAAGTCTGTTTTGAAACTTCCTCAGAAATGTGTGTGCACACTGAAAGGGAAAACTTTACTTCAAACTGTTTTTTATTTCTAACTGCAGACTAAATATTTTTCAGTTGAATTTCCTAATGATGCCAGGTGACTGTCACAGCAAAGCAAACAGCTCCAGCATCAAGAACTAGTTTAAAAGTAAAGTAGAAGTTTCACTAAAAGTGTTGGTTTCAAATGCCTAATAGAAACACTTTCAACCTTTCAGTCGGCTTTACAAGAACTTGAAGAACTGAAACAGATTGTTCCCAAAGAGTCTCTTGTTTACTTTTTAATAGGAAAGGTAGGTAAAACTTCACTGTGATTCTAAGTTCTTTGGTTTCCTTTGCTGCTCAATGAGGAGAACTTGATGCCTGTCACTAAGATGCTTCCACTTGGAGCAGTATTCTAAAAATTCCCAAAGCTTTAAATAAGGCTTGGTGCTCAGAGCTGTACTATGTGCCAGCTTCTGTGCAGAGGAGAGTTAAAGAGAGCTGGAGATGATTGTCCATCCCTCAGTCAGCAGAGCTGTTTGCACATGTAACTTAAAATATTGAATGACATTCTCGTGCATTGTGTCAGAAATACTGAATAAGAAGCAGCTCCATTCCAGCCTTTCTTGTGTGAAATGCCAGGGAAGTGATCTGGTGACAGAAATCCTCCTTCCCACCACCTCCTCTGCTATTCAGCTTTAAATAACTTCTGCACCTTTCTGCTGGGGGTGTCTGGTCACTTGGAAGCACCAAGACAAACTTCCCTCTAATGCAGTTCTGGAGAACTCTCTCTCAGCAGGATTTCTTTGTTTTGTTTAAGCTGGAGAGACATAAAAGGACTTGTGCTGAAATGGGTTCACTGGTATTTGTCCAGGAGTAGCTGGACCTCTAAACTGACTTGAGAGTGGCAATGTCTTGACAGACTGAAGTATTTTCACTGTTTAAATGCTCCACACAGATAATTTCCTCATCTGCCCTTATGATAAAGAATCTCTTAGCTGCTAGTTTAATTTTTAAAACCATTTAAAAATAGAAATACTTGCTCTTTCTGCACATAATTGTTATTTCCCTTGGGACTCTCATAAGTTTTTCATATCCACCCTTGTTGCTTTCCATGAAACTTCACTGAACTGTGGCTTGGAACATTCACTGCCCAAACCTTCAAGTAGCAGCTTCATGTAAATGTAGCCTCTTGTGCTCCTTTGTCCTTAGGTTTATAAAAAGCTGGGTCAGACACATCTGGCCCTAATGAATTTCTCGTGGGCAATGGACCTGGATCCCAAAGGAGCCAACAACCAGATCAAGGAGGCCATTGACAAACGATACCTGCCCGACGACGAGGAGCCCATCACCCGCGAGGAGCAGATCAGTGAATGTTACCCCTGCGAGTCAGGTGTGTGCCAGGGGCTGTGCCAGCCCACGTGTGTGCCAGGGGCTGTGCCAGGGACAGATCAGTGAATGTTACTCCTGTGAGTCAGGTGTGTGCCAGGGCCTGTGCCTGGGGCTGTGAGAGCAGTGCCAGCTGCAGTAACTGAAACACTTCTGCCCAGGTGCAGTAACTGAAACGTTTCTGCCCAGCCAGTAAGAACTCTGCAGGCTCTTCACTCAGAATTAATTCATTTTCCCTACAGAAAGCATGGCCTGAAGGGTTGTGAAATTCCTGTAGATGTAGTAGGGCAGAGATGGTGGTAACTCTAAATTTATACAAATCATGGGTGGCTTTAAGAGTATCCCAGGAGAGCAAGACATTGCCAGGGCTGCAAGTATTCCAGCATAGAGCATCAAGTGCTTTCAGAGTAAATGAATGGCAACTGAAGTTGTCTGTAGATGCTTTTTCAGAAGTTAAACTGGATATTGGATCAAAATACTTGGTGTGCTGAACACAAAAGGTGGCTTTTGATGAAGGTCATGGAAGCTGTTTGGTTTGGATCAAGAGAAAATAAAACACTGTGGGGAGTAATTCACTGAAAGGAGCAGCCCAGGTCTTTGTTCTCACCTTTTCATTATGAACTTGAATTCCAGAAGGCATGGACAATCCTAAATATTGAGCTATCTGCAGGCTGAAATGGAGACAGAAAATAAATGCTAATAAGCAATTTGATTCTCTTCCTGCAAAGAAGGAAATATAGCAGGATTTGAATTCTTTATTAATAGGTGCTGTGTCCTGCAATTCCAGATTCTCAACTGAAAAACAGGGAAAGGTGACAACTGTGTATCACATTGGTTTTTATTGGTCCTGTGTGCCTTTTAATATGGGAACTTTACCCTGCACTGCACTTCTGGAAGTATCCAGAGTTTTTTTCTCCCTGCTGCTGTAATTGGGGTAATTTGAGCCCAGCTCCCTGGGCTGAGCTTGTTCTGACCAGGAGATGGAGACAGAGACTGGAACTGCTGAGCAGTACAGAAAAAAGCCCCAAAGACCAACCAAACAAGAAAAAAAATTACAAAAGGAAAAAGCCCAACAGCTTGATCTGTCCAATAACCATAAGCAGAACAAGTGCTGGGCTGTGTCAGCTCACCTGCCCTGGCTGTGTGGAAGAGTTCACAGCCTCAGCTGAGTGAGCCTCTCAGGGGACATGGGACAAATTAGAGTCATGGAAGGAGATCTGGGAGGAAGCAGAATTAATTAATTTTTTTTTTGTTTGTTTGTTTGTTTGTTTTTTTTTTTTTTTTTTTTTTTTTTGCTGCTGTGGCTGCCCTGCCCTGACTAGGCTGGGCTGGGGGCAAGGGGGCTCTGCAGGGCCAGCCCCCCTGACCCCCAGGTGTCTCTCCCTGCAGTGGGCACAGACGAGTCCCAGGAGAGCAGCATGACGGACGCGGACGACACGCAGCTCCACGCCGTGGAAAGTGATGAATTTTAACCTCCAAGAGCCAATGTCTGAGCTTGAGTGTGTGTGACTGGTACTGTCGTGTTGTCCCCTTCCTTGGCATCCTGGGCTCTCCATCTGTGAGCCAGCACTGTCGTTGTTCTCCACTGACACCACGAGTGCACCTCTGACCTGAACTCGGCAGAGTTCATGGCAGTGCAATATCCAGCTGCTGCTGAGTCTCACTAGTTGGCTCTTACACACTTATGGCAGTGACTGAGGAGAAAATGCTGGTTTTGGACTCCCCCTTGCTGGAAAAAAATATCATGGAAGACAGACTTGTGGTTTGCTGTATGGAAGCCAGTAGGTGTGGGGATAGTACTAATGACGAGGTGTCTTGTTCTTTTTCCAGAAATGTGTCTTAGTTTGGGTCTTTCTTGGTAAGCAGAGTGCTGAACCTCATTTCCAAGTTCTCCAAGGACAGTGTTGACAAACAGGCTGTTCGAGACTTTTGCATATTGTAGTGTAACTTAAATGCCAGGGAGTGTCAATGACCTTCCAGCTGCAGTGTCTCCAGTGAGCAACAGGACTGGGTGTGTGTGGAGCACCCCTGGCCCTGTCCAGAGTGCAACTGCAGGAGAATCACATTGCAGGATCAGAGCTTTCATCAAATGCTTTCATGTTCTAACCATGAGTTAATTTATTCACCTGGCTTTGGGAAGGTCAGTGTTTACTTTGTATTTCCGTCAGCACCACCTTGCTTCGTTTTTCATGCACCCCTTAACTTGTTCTTCCCCTTTTAAGAATAAAAATTAATAAAGGGAAAAATCAAGAGAGAAATGTAGATACAACTGTAATGTGAAACATCAAGCCCTTAGTCCTGTGAGAGTGGGAAGATTGGAAGCCTTAATACAATCAGAACCTTGGTCAAACGCATCAAATAATTGTCTCAGATCTCCTTAGGTCTGCTATCACTTTGAAAACTATTTTGTGAAGTATGGTCCAAGCAGAATGCAAAAATGTGCAATTATCTGTCTCTTTCCTTATTTTTTAAGCTGTTCTTTCAGTTTCCCATTCTAGGAACATTCTCCTTTCCTCCAGGGTCTGTTTCTGGGAGGAGAAAGCTGTGCCACGTTAGTGAGTCCAAACTGCTCTCTGTAGCATTGTGCAGCAGCAATTGGTGCCCTTTGTGCAGTGATGATAAAGAAAGTGTATGATATAAGCAGTTTTAAAGAGCAATTTATGCCTAATAAATTGGGAATGATACAAATTTCATAGCAATGTATTTGTTGTGATCAGTCTTAATGTTTTTTTGGTTTTTTTTTTTTTTTCTTTTTTTTATCTATTGGTTTTTAGGTGTCTCTTAGTGTCCTTTATACTCTGATGTCTTTTGAATTGTCCTTGTCCACTTGGCACCTCTTCTGTCCCAGCATCTCTCTGGCCAAGAGCCACATGGGCACCTTTGTCCCCTGAAAAATCATCCCCAAGTTCTGAGCTTTGGGGAGTAAGAGGATGGGCAGTGAAAAAGGGGTTTCAATTTCCTTCATAGGCTGAAAAAGCCCTCTAAAATCTGAGGGATTAAGAAAGGTTAAGTGAGCTTTGTGCCCGTGCCCTGCACTTTGATCAGATGGGTCTGGAATGGATGGATTTGATGGTGGCACATCTGGGCTGGGCTGAGCACCATCCTCTGCTGGGGCTGCTCTGGGTGATTCCCTTCCCTGGGGAAGGGACAGGGACAGGGCTCAGGCTGCCCTGGAGCTGCTGTGAACCAGGACAGAGCTCCTGGAGCTGCTCTGAACCGGGGCAGAGCTCCCAGAGCTCCTCTGCAGGACCCGGGGCAGAGCTCCTGGAGCTCCTGGAGCTGCTCTGCAGGACCTGTTGCAGAGCTCCCAAAGCTCCTGGAGCTGCTCTGAACTGGGACAGAGCTCCCAGAGCTCCTGGGCTCCTGTCTCTCCTGCTCTGCTTTTCCAGCTCCATTTTCCTGCAGGAGTCTGAGCAGCACCTCCTGGTAAGGTCTGCAGGCAGCACTGGTGGAATGCCACTAATTACCATGTTAATTGGCTTCCTTTTGGTTCCCAGCATATTTTCCAAACAAGAAGCTGGTGCTGTTTACTTTTCCATAACAAATATTCGTGTGGGGACCAGAAATCCATGAACTGCGAGTTTTTTTTTTTTCCTTTTTCTTTGTTCCCTGAAAAGTGCAGTAAAACTTCCAGCCCCTTGGAAAAAGCTCTGAATTCAGCTGGGATGTTTGTGCTATTTGGGGGATTTAATAAAATCATTCGTGGCTTTGTATGTTCATCCTACCTTAAAGGTATTTTCTTTTTTTCTCAAGAATCCAGGGTCACATTTAGCCCATGCTGCTATTTTACATTCTAAGGAAAAACCCAAAATTAGTATTGAAGGACTAAAATCTGGCTCTTTGAGGAGGGGAAGAGGCTGAGCATGGAGGCACTGGCAGGCAGGTGAGCAAGTGTTCACTGAAGAAAATTAGGAAAATGTCGTTTTCTTACAACAAACCTATGGAAGAATGCAAAGTGTGGGTGTGGTGTTACTATTTGCATTGAAACAATGTCATTGTCTCTTTTTTTCTTTTTTATTTTTTTGGCTCTTCTTGATTTTTTTAATTTCAAAAATTGTACAGTCCTAGGGGGAAAAAAAGTCTTTTCTGTTAATATATTTGCAATTCATGCAAGGCTGTGGAAAATCCAAATAAATTACTTTTAAAAGCAGGCTTAGCCCCAGGTGCTTTGGGTCAGGGGTGGGACTTGTCCTTCAGGAGTTGGGCGAGTGCCAGAGGCTGGGGAAGTTTAAGGGCACCTTGAGGTGCACAGGGCTCTTTGCTATCCTCTGATCCCCAGGCTTCCTGTGTCACCTGTAAATCTGGGCTGGAGTTGAGGGTTTGGAGGGAGGTGTGAGCTTGGATGTGAGTCCTGCCAGGACACAGGGAATGAATGGCTCCAGTGCCAGAGGGCAGGGATGGATGGGGCTCTGGGGGGAATCCTTCCTGGCACAGGGTGCCCACAGAAGCTGCTGCTCGTCCTCGCTGTCCATGCTGCAGTGACAGGAGAATGAAGAAGCTCTGAGCTATGGAGCCAGGTTAGTTTTATTTTCATTTTTCCTGCCTTCCATAACAGGTCCCCACCCTGTGGCTGCAGCTGTTGTTGCTCAGCAGACAAATTAATTATTACAGTCTCTTACACTTCCAAACCTGGAGGAAAAACTTCCCAGGAGGGCTCATGGCTGTGCAGGAATTCCTCCTGCTGCATGGACTCACCTTGGACTGAACCTTTTGCCACTCATTTTTGCCCAAGCTCATGCAGTAATTTCTGAGAGCTGAGTTTGGCTGTACAAGCCACACTGACGTGAATTCCTTCCTAGCTGCTTCCCCCTTTCCTCCCGTGGTTCTGCTAATCCTGGACCTTGATTCCTGTGTCCCTAGCTGAGCCCTGCAGTCACAGCCAAGCTCTCCTGTGCCTCTCTGTGGGGCTGGGGATGGAGCTGGGCTCTGCTCAGGGCAGGCTGAGCTTTAGTGCCTCCAGAGAAAGGCAAAGCACTGGTGGAGTTGGATTTATCTCCTGTTCCAGGGCTGAATCGCAGCCGGGTGCTGAGCACCAGCGTTGTTTGGGAACACCTGCATCTCACAGAGGTTTGCACTCGTGCTGGTGCTCGCCACTGACTTTGCTGCTGCAGCATCTTCTGTTCTGTCCCTCAGTCCAAGTCTGGGGCTTGAGTGAGAGTTGATGCACAAGCAGGAACTGCTTTTTGTTTTTAATGGAGCAGAACTGGATTTTTCTAAGGCAGGGATCCCAGTGCTTTTAAACTTTATCACCTGCAGAGTAAGGTAATAGTCTGGATTTTCCTGGATAACCCGGGAAAAGAACGTGGTTGTTTCACAGTTCCCTGAGGAAGGAGAGCAAGGACAGTGTCTGTGTGGGGAGGAAATGCAGCTGCTCTGTGGGACCAGCACTGCCACCTCTCACGGTGACTTTGGAGCATCTCAAACATCCTTCCAGTCCTGAAAGGGACTTGGGAAAAAACGGGGAGAATCACTTTTTACACAGGCAGAAAGTGACAGAACAAGAGGCAGAGCAGCTTTAACCTGAGAGCGATTTAGTTGAGATCTTGGGAGGAAATTCCTGGCTGGGAGTTTGGCAAGGCCCTGGCACACAGATTGCCCAGGGAAGCTGCGGCTGCCCCAAGCCTGGAATTGTCCAGGCCAGCTTGGACAGGGCTGGGGACATCAGGAGGTGTCCCTGCCATGCAGGGGTGGCACTGGGTGATTGTGAGCTCCCTTCCCACCCAAACCATTCACGATTCCAGGATCCCCTCCCCAGCTCTGCTGTCCCAAAGGGAACCAGTGCCTCTCATTGCCCAGAATCAGCAGCGAGCAGTGAAGGAACTCACCTGCTTGCTGTGGGATGTGAAGTTGAATCTTATATTTGAATTAAACCTGTCCTGTGACTGGGATAAAATCTAAAGGACAAAGAACAAAAGCAAGAGTGGCAGCAGCTGCAGAGCTCCCTGGCTGTGTCCCACATCAGTGGCAGAGTTTTTGAGAAGATGGCAGTGGGAGCACGGCGGCCTGCAGCGTGTGGCTGCAGGGGAGCGGGGCAGCTGCTGCTGGGCTGTGTGTGGGGCTCCTCGGGACGGGGGGCAGCGGGGCCCGGTGTCACCCGTGGGGCAGCGCCGGGACACGGGCCCAGGGCCACGCCGGGGACACGGGCCTGGTGTCCCCGGCGGGCCCGCAGCCCTCGTCACCCCTCGGTGCCCCGGCAGGTCCCTCCCCGCCGCGGGTCCCTCCCGGCACGGGGCACGAGTGGCCCGCGGCCCTCAGGACGCCCCGCGCGTCCCCGTCTCTGCCCCGGTGCCACCTGCGGGACACCCGGCGCCCCGTGCGCCCCCTGCCCCGCACCCGGGGCCGCCCCCGCCGCTCCCCGCCCGGCGCTCCCGCGGCCCTCAGGACCCGCAGCTGCCCCGGGGGGGTCGAGCCCGGGCCCCACCGGTGCGGCCGGGGCGGGGCCGGGGGGTCCCGGGGCGGGGGCGGCGGGGTGGGGGGGGCGCGGGGCAGGGGCCGAGCGGCAGCACCGCATCAATCACCGCCCGCCCGGCCCCCCGCGCCTGATTGACGCGGCCGCAGCCAATGGGGCGCGCCCATGCCCCGCGCGCAGCCAATGAGCGCGGGGGAGGGCGGAAGGTCCCCGCTTGAAGGCGGCGGAGCGGCGCAGGTAGGAGCGGGCGCGCTGGGGCGGGGGGGCCGGGCCCAGCCCGGGGGTCGCCGCTCCCCCCCCGCCCAGCCCGTGGGCAGCCCCGGGCCCCGACCCCGCCGTCCCCAAACTTGGCTGCGGGGGCCGGGCCGCGGCGGGGCTGGGGGGGCGGGCGGCTCCTCCCGGCCGGGAGTTGGGGGTCGAGGGCAGGGTCGCGGTGGGCGCCGGGCCCGGGGCGCGGGGAGAGCTCGGCCCCGCCGCGCTGCCCCGGGGGGCCGGGCCCGGCCGGCTCCGTGCGGAGCGGGGACCCCCCCCCCCC
>VRYO01002780.1:165211-181011 GCA_009812075.1 Sialia sialis | reverse complement strand
GCCCGGTTCCGTGCCCAGTTCCCCCTGCCCCAGCCCGGTTCTCTGCCCGGTTCTGTGCCCGGTTCCGTGCCCAGTTCCCCCTGCCCCAGCCTGGTTCTCTGCCCGGTTCTGTGCCCAGTTCCGTGCCCAGTTCCCCCTGCTCCAGCCTGGTTCTCTGCCTGGTTCTGTGACCGGTTCCGTGCCCGTTCCCGCCCCCGCAGCAGATACGGCCTGGCCTGGCCTGGCTTGGCTTTTGGCGCGGCACGGATGGCGATGTGTTGGTGTTTTTTTTCCCCTGTGGCCACACTGCCAAGGTAGCACAGCTGTGTGGGGCTTAATGGATTGATATGCTGCAGGAGCAGTTAATTGTGGAACTTGGTTGTGGTACTGTTATAGCTGATTTGTAATGATTTAGCAATGAGGAATGACTTGTGTTCCCTCCTCAGAGGTGATAAAGCAGCAGATGACCAGGCAGATGTGGCTGTGGGTTTCTCTGACGTGTTTTTTCCCTCTTTTGCCTTTTATTTATTTTTTTTAATGCTGTATTTCAGTCCCATTTGCTCTTGGAGATCATCCGGTAACCGGAGTGCGGGTGAGAGTCTGACATCATGCGAGGCAGGGTGAAAAGTGAGCGGTTCTGCCACCAAACTCACTTCCTTTTGCCCTGTTTATAACTCGTGTTTTGGTGAAGGCCACTGCCATTATCTAATGAACGCCCAGAACAAAGCCTGTCTCTGGAGTTCCAGCACTCCACCCTTCCCTGCTCAGGCTGCTGGTGCTGCGTGTCCTTAGGAACCTCAAAAGGCTTTTCCAGGCAGCATGAGATTCACTGAGGTGAAGATGAGGCCTGAGGATTCTTAGTTAGGCCCAGCCCAAGGGAAAGGGTAAAGCTTGGGCAGTGGAGAAAGGGCAAGCAGCACATGTTTTTATTTATGGGCATTCCCCCCACCCCCTTTCCATGTAATTTTCCTGTTCTGGAAAATTAACTTTTTTTAGGGACCGTTTTTTGAGAGTCGGTCAGTGCTATCTCAGCCTGAACCCAAGCAGCACCTGATTTTACATTTCTCTGTTTGTTTGTTTTTTTTACTGGACTATGAGAAGAAACGTGGGTCAGCTTAGGCCTAAAAGGGAATTTAATTCCTGGCAGGGTCTTGGTGGATCACAAAGTGATGAGACCAAATGCTGAGTAAGTTCTACAGGCCTGCCTCTCTTCCAGTGTTTACCCTTGCACTCTGAGCACTGGGCAGATGCGGTGGCAGGTGATCTGAGAAGCAGCATTTCCGTTGCTGCATTTTATAAATACCATGTCCCTGCTCATGACTTCCAGGAATACAATGTCTATCTGGAATGAAAAGCAGCAAAGACTGGGTTTGAAAATCCTCCCCTGTAAACAGGAGTTTGGCTGCGCGTTTGAGGGTGCAGCTTTCTGTGACAAATCGTTTAAATTGGAATAAAAGCTTTCTGTTCTTTCTCAGCTGGGCCAGGAGTTGTCATACTCAAATCAGCAAGAGTCTGGGTGATGCAGGACTTGAGTAAACATAATTCCATTAAAGCCTGCGCGTGTCCTCGTCGGCCTGAGTTCAGAGCTGGGCTCTTGGAGGAGGACACTTTGGATAAGGTCTTGTTCAGGTTTTTTAAAGTCAGTTAGAAAACCAGTCTGGATCCCTCCTGCCACAAGGTGCAGCCAGCAGGTGCCTGCCAGAGTTTGGAGAGTGAGACAAATGGAGAAATGTTAGTATTTGGGAGAACTTAATTCTGGAGAGCAGAGTTTTGACAGTGCAGTGTCTGAATTTAGTGCTGAATCTGTGCTGGTTATCTGATAAAATGAGGGAGAAAGGTATCAAAATCAAATCTCAAGAGGGGAAATGAGGGTAGCTGTCAGCCTGAACAGGCCTCATCCTCATCTGTGCCTGAGTTAATCTCTTGCTGCAAACTTACTTTTTCAGATTTGGTGGAAAGAAAAGTTTAATTGAAATATGTACTTCTGTATTAGGAGCTGCTTCAGGCCTCAGAAGGTGAACCTTAAAGGTTTCCCATTTTCAGCTCTCAAACGTTGGGAAACACGTCTCTGAAATCTTTATAACTTCCTGTCAAGGTCTGCAGCGACAGAGGATGTGCTGGGGAGGTTACTGCGAGGTTGCTCTGCACTAAATGAGGAAGAGCAAGCCCAGCTTAGGCTGTAATTACGGCCCGTGGAAAAGAACCTGTGATGTGTGAGTGAGCATCACCTGTCATTAATGGAGTGTCTGTGCTCTGGAGCTCGTCTCTGGTTCTGGTTCTGCTGTGGCATGGTGCTGGGCTGAGCTGAGGTCCCAGGAGCAGCTGCAGTCATAACTGCAGGCAGAATAAAGTGTTTAAAGTGGGCAGGGATCTGTGGCTGGGACACTCAGCTCTGCTCCTCTCCTCTTAATGCCCCTTGAGGACAGGGCCAGGTATCCCAAAGGACTTTTGTGGCGCAGTCAGTGCCTGGTTCTGAGACACTGACTATAAAATATGAAGTGTTCAGTGGTGCCACTTTGTGGGGCAGGGGGTGTTAAGAGTTTTGGGAACAGTTCTGTGCTTTTGAGCAAAGGTGGGTGTGACTGCACCTAGTGAATGAAAATGTGTCCTTAAAGTTAAAAGGCAATTCTGTTTTTTGTTTAACTTGCTCCCTGAGTCCTGACTTCAGTTTTTCATATTTCCTGGGCAACTTGCCCAGATTATGTGAAAGAAAAACAAAATCTTTCTGATACTGGATGGCGGAGACCTGGATTTCACAATTAAATATTTTTAAAATGTTATTTTATTTATTTTTTTTTTTGTCTCTGACAGGCTGCTGCTTTCTGCAGATATCCCATTACTCTTTTTGAACCACATTTCTTGTGATTTGACTCTAAACTGCAACTTTCTTCTGAAGAGTAGCTTAACAGTAATGTATTTTTATGTCCAACTACTTAATTTTTCAGGTGAAGGCATTCTTACTTTTAGTTATTCACTTTTCCAGATTTTTTTTTGGCAGTGATGACAGTTAATCATGCTTCTGTTTTACTTTCTGACATCATACTGATGAAACATCCTTTACCTCAGATGATGCAACTGGTTTGGTTTATTTATATCCAATGAGAATTCACAGTTGTAAGAGAGACTTTCTCTTGCAGAAGGAGATCTCAGAGTTACCAGACCCTGCCACTCATGTGGACAAGGAAGTGGAAACAGCAGCTTTTGGTTTAATCTTGAGGACTTCTCTTTGGAAACAGAAGTGGAGCTCAGTAATATTTCTGTTAAATTTCTTATTTTTCCCTGGGAGATCAGGTGCAAGTCTGTAGTGTTAATAGCTGTGGAATGTACTCATGTGTGTATTGTAAAAATCTGTGGTTCTTGTGGATGCTCTTAACCTTTTTTTCAATTAATATTTTAAAAGAAAGGGCCTGTTTCCCAAATGTGGGTCACTGCAAGCACACAGTCTGCACGTGATAACTGGCTTATCAATAAGGTGATCGTCCTGTCACGTTTCCTTCATTAAAGCTTGGAGAGTTGCTTCTCATGTAAATCCCTTTCTAAATTGGTAAAGAGCTGTCTTACAACTGCAGAATGTTGAGAGGTGATAACAGAAGGCAGAGAGAATGTTATGTGCAATAGTCCTGACTTTGGTAGATGGACACTGTGGATGTGGAAAATGTTTGTTGGGCTCAGGGAGTTGTTGTGTGTTGTTACCTGCTGAGGTTAGCACAGATGATGTGTTTTACTTGCAAAATGAAGTGTAGAGGGATTTTATTTTAGCAAGTTGGGGTTTTTTTTGTGTGCTTTGTTTTGGTTTTTTGACTGAAACATATTTGTAACCACACGGATTCAAGAGTTGGCTGCAGTGTTGATTTGTAGTGGGGGAGGAGAGGGGAAGTGGGAAGTGGTATAATACTCACTTCCTTCAGGGTAACTTTGCTTTTTTTGCTTCTAGCAGCACCTTTGTGTACGTCAGGAAATGGGTGCTGGGGAGAGCTTGGGGTGGAGGGTTTCAAGTGCAGCAGTGCAGGAATTTGGGATAATGTCAGGGATTTAAACCAAAACCCAGGAATGTAAATCTGCAAGGGTGATGTGTGTGGGATGGAGGGCACAGGTGATGAATCCAGGTGGGATTGGTGTCTGGGAGGGGAGCCGGGACAGCCCTTCAGAGCCAAACTGCAGTGAGTTCAGCCAGGTGCCTCCTGTGCCCAGAGCTCCCCATGACCCTCACTCCAAGCACAGGGCCTGGTTTCTCACCAAGAAACTCTTTCCACAAAGAATTCAGAGAGCCAAAACTTCCTGTGTTTGTTCTGGGCTTATTTTCTGGGGTACTGCACAAAATCATGTGCTTGGAAAGCCAGTTCTGCTTTCAGTGTGTGATTGTAGAATTGGGTTTTAGAAGCAGAGGCTGTTGAATAAGTCAGCAGCTGGGGGATTGTTTTCAGGGTGCCGTGACCCAGTGCTGCTCGGGGTGTAGTGTGACTGGGAGTGTTGTGCTGCCCCAGCCCTGCTCCTGTGCTCAGTGCTGGACAGGCTGAGTCTGCCCCAGCCCTGCTCCCGTGCTCAGTGCTCAGTGCTGGACAGGCTGAGTGCTGCCCCTGCCCTGAGTGTGGGGAGGGCTCCTGAGGAGCTCTGCTGGCTCTGCAAGGTGGGGGAGTTAGGGTTACCCTGCTCTTACCTGCCTGCTGCAGCTTTTCACCTGGGCTCTGTTAATTACTGCTGAGCGCTCTGGCACTGCTCTACTTCTGAAGGGAACATGAAGAACTTCATTCAGTTTTAGCTGGAGACAGCTGTAAACACCACGTTGGCCTTCCAGAGCCAGCTCAGCTCCTCTTGGATCTTCCCCAGCCAGGTGCAGCACAGGGCTTGGGCTGGAGCAGTGTCCAGTTCCTCTGGCCCTTCTCTACCAGCAGGGCTTGTGCCACAGCAGGAGCCTCTTGGTCACACCTGTGTCACCTTCAGTGCTGGGAACTAAAGACCCTTGCCAGGGAAGCAGTGGAAAGGGGTCGCGTGGGCGCTCACATGGATCTGCTAGTGCTGATGGGGCACAGCAGTTTCAGTAGAACTTGCCAGCACAGTTTGGGTCTCAGGAGCAGACAACAGATTGGGGATAATTCTTGGAATTATTGTAAGACTTGCCAGAATGCTCTGCGGGTTCCTCAGGCTGTGTGAATGACCTTCCCTTCTTGTTCTGTGACTTTCCTGTCCTTTGTTCTCCTTCCTCAGAAATGCCTTAACACCTTCTCCCCTCCAGTTCCCTGTTAGGAAGAAATTCCTGGTAAGTGCAATACAGCTTTAATAACAACCCACACTTACAAACGGAGGGAGCATGCTTACAAATGTTCCTTAATGTCTTTTCCAGGGGTTGCTTATAAAAGTAGAGATCTAATTCAGTGTTAGAGAAGCCAGCCCTGTCCAGCACACAGAGATTTTATAAGGACTTAAATAAAATTAAAAAATAGACCAAATAACTTTTGGAGGTCATCTTTAAGCTGCTGGAACAAAGCCTTATTCTAAGGGGAGGCTTTCCAGGCTTCCAGAGTACTCTAAATGCTGTCCACTCAATGAAAAGTGGAGCCAAGGAGGTTTGCAGTGGCTCAGCAGCAGGATTTGCCATTTTCAAGTGAGTTTGCTAACCTGGAGGAAAAGGCAGTGTCAAAGTTTTGCTTCTGTTTCCCACTTCTGTTAATTTAAGTTGATGACCTACAAATTAAAGCTCCCTTCAGCCTGCCACTCCTGACTGGCTGCGGTGCAGTGCAGATTGGTTCATGAGGAGTCATTCAGCACCAAGGGAGGGTTTGCTGCTCCTTCTGCACTTTCTGAAGCCACTGTCGCTGTCTCGTGGTAACTGTGGTGGGGAGCTCTGAGCCAGAGTTCCCTCTGGAAGGAAAACCCACGTTTCTGCAGAACTGGGAACCTCTCAGGGGCAGTCATTCCCTGTGTGTGTCTCTGGTGGAGGTCTTGGAAGGAGGCTGGAGTGGAGGAAGTCTTTATTCTGTCAGTCTTCCTCCCTCCTCTCCCAAGGGTGTCCTAGCTACAAGTGGAAAGTTCCCTGCAAGTTCCTTTTTTTTAATTTCTTCCCTGATAGGCATGTTCAGTTTTTATTTATGGACCCAAATGGTGACTAAGAGCCATTTTCAGTGAGTGTGGCCTAAACTTTTAGACATGCAGATCCTTTTAAAGTAAGGATAAAGTGTAGTTGATTACAGAATGCCATAAGTTCTGTGAGTAGGGGACTTGAGAAGCCTGAACCCACCTCCAGCATCTTGAGATTTCTGCTGCAACAGCTTTTTTAAAGTCAGTTCCTCTGGGAGTGTATTCTTCCTTCCCTTCTGTGTCACCCAGCTGGGTTTTGTGGGGAGAGGGTTGGAAGGGCTGTTGGCAGGACCAGTCCAGGCTGGGATGAGCAGATGGAGAACTGGTGGGTGAGAGGCTGGATGTGGCCAATCCCAGCATGGAACTGCATGAGCTTCCAACCCAAATAATTTTGGGATTCTAGAATGAGGAGGGTTTGTATTTTGGACCTGGTGAGGGGCTGGACAGTTGACCAATGTATGTACTCATTGGAAAGCCTTCCCTCCATGTGGGTTTGTTTCTCTAACTCATCTCTGACTTCTCACAAAAATTCAGGTTGTAGTACTTTGATTTTCAGCCTTCATGTCTTTCTGGTCCCTGTTATGGCGAAGCACCTGGATCTGACGTTGGGAGCAACTGGATGAGCCCAGAAACAAAACTGGCTGTGAAATTTTCCTTGTTAACATATCAAAACTCTAGATAGTCCTTGCTTTTCCTGTAAAGTGGTGCATTAATTTGGTCATTGGGGTGTGTTGATGAACAGCTACAACAAGTTTATGCAAATTTATGTGAAATTAGAGGATTGGCATATCAGGCAAGAGATCAGGGCAACTCTTTTATTATTAAGTTGACATTGAAATATCTTATGAAGATGCTAAATAACTTTAGCAGTAAAAGGAACATCAAGTAACTGTCTCGCTGGCAGCACAGCCACTGCTGTGGGTTATTTGAATGCTGTTTAAAAAAACATTTAAAAACACTGACAGTTTTAGTGGTAAGGAAAGTGGTGAATGACCAGAGACTTGAAGGTGGGTGGGAAGAGGCTGCAGTGTAGAGAAATGAAGAGTCTTTAGTTATTTCTCTGAATTTGTTTGCTCTAGTTGAGTTAAACCAAGGCTTGCTGTGACAGTCAGTGTGGAACTGCTCTGTGCGTGTGTGGGTTAATCTTTATCCATGCTCTTGGAAGAGAAATGGGAATTGCTAACACTGGAAATCACCTGGCTCATTCGGAAATGTACTTCTGGGAAAGTAGGTTTCATATACACCAGGGAAGAGACTTCCTTGAAATCCAAGTTTCAGGGAAGCAGTGGGGTTTCTTCAGCCACTGGGAGTTTAAGCATATGGAGATTTGTTCCCCTCAAGCCCTGTCTGTATCGCATGTTATAGGCAAATTTGTCATTTTTAAGACCCCTGAGCTGGCAGTAGAAGCACTGAAAACTATTTCCTAGGTGTAGCTCAGGGATTGTAATGATGGAGTTGGTGAGCTGCTGGCTTTGAGGAATGGGAGCATCCGGGGCTGGAGCGTTCACGGAGGCCTGGAAGGGTTCTGGGGTGCTCATGGACAGAGTGAAAGATGGGAACAGCAGCCAGAGACAGCACTAACCTGGGGACATGCTGGGGTTCTGGGGGCTGGTTGTGTGTTCTGTTCCTGTCCCCGCTGCCTGGGGCAGGGCTGGGCTCCAGGGGAGGAGGCAACGCGCGAGCGTCGCGCCCAGGTTTGATTGATTCCCTCGGTGCCGTGCGTGACCCTGTGTTTGCCTTCCGTGCAGGCTGCCCGCGGGAGCGGCTCTGGGAGGCGGTGGAGCTGGCCTCGGCCTCGGCCTCAGCAGCGGCACGGCCTGCACTCCCCGTGGCTCTGTGCTGAATGGCTGCGATGGCGCCCGCTCTCACTGACGCAGCAGCCGAAGCTCACCACATCCGATTCAAGCTGGCTCCCCCGTCCTCCACCTTGTCTCCTGGCAGTGCCGAGAGCAACGGCAACGCCAACAACATCCTCCTGGCTGCCAACGGCACCAAAAGGAAAGCCATTGCTCCGGAGGATCCCAGTCTAGATTTCCGAAACAACCCTACCAAGGAAGAGCTGGGCAAGCTGCAGCCACTAGTGGCCTCTTATCTCTGCTCAGATGTAACATCTGTCTCTTCAAAAGAGCCTCTGAAGCTGCAAGGAGTCTTCAACAAGCAGACAGTCCTTAAATCTCACTCTCTCTTATCTCAGTCCTTTTTGAAAACAAGTGATCTGTTGGGGAGGCAACCGGTGTTGGAATTCACTTTGGAGAATCTAAAAACAATGAGTACTAATAGCCAGCCACCTCTCCCACAAGCGCCTGTGAACGGCTTGGCCAAGAAATTGGCCAAAAGTACCAATTCAGACCATGAAAACTCTAGTTCTCTGAACGGTGGGAAGTGTGCTCCTCCTTCTGCTGCCCTCCAGACTGTTGACTATAATACAGGAGGTTCTGAATTGGGGGACTTGAAGACCGGCTTGACCAATTGCACTCTTCCACACAGAAGCCTTGATGCAGAGCACGCAACTCCCTTTAGCAATAACAGCACTGCAAGCAAACCTTCCCTGAACTGCGGCGAGCAGCAGTGGGTGCTGGAGGGCGGCGAGCCGCGCGTGCCCGGCCTGGCGAGCGGCAGGCTGGAGGAGCAGAAGCCCCCGGCGCTGGCCGCTCAGCACAGCGCCCTGGACTCGGAGATGAGGACCAGGGCGCTGCTGCGGCGGCAGGCGGACATCGAGAGCCGGGCCCGGCGCCTGCAGAAGCGCCTGCAGGTGGTGCAGGCCAAGCAGGTGGAGAGGCACATCCAGCAGCAGTTGGGCGGCTTCTTGGAGAAAACGCTGAGCAAGCTGCCGGCTTTGGACCCCCTGAGGCACCGGAGCCAGCTGATGCTGACCAGAAAAGCAGAAGCAGCCTTGAGGAAAGCTGCCAGCGAGACAGCTACTTCAGAAGGCCTGAGCAACTTCCTGAAGAGCGATTCGATATCGGAGGAGCTGGAGAGGTTCACGGCCAGCGGCATGGCCAACCTGAGGTGCAGCGAGCAGGCCTTCGACTCGGATGTCACCGACAGCAGCTCGGGGGGAGAGTCGGACGTTGAGGAGGAGGAACTGACCAAAGCAGACCCAGAACAACCCCACGTACCACTGTGAGTAGCACTCGCTCGTTTCTGTGCTGGGGAGCAAGGTGGGAGGTGGCATGTAGAATTTGGCTTTTGTAGGAACCCTAAATCTTGGATGGTCTTAGGTCAAAGAATTGTTAAAACTGCTGTGGTGTGATTTGCAACACTGAGGATAAAATTCCTCGTGCTTACTGGAAATAGTCTTTGGTGTTTTTGGAGCAGCAAGTTGTGGAAATAATGTCTGGCTGGAGTGGTGTGAGCTGCAGATACAAATGTGGAATCCATTGGCACTTCTCTCCAAGATGCATTGGTCCTGTCTCCTGAAAGGAAAAGTTTGTTGCTTTACAGTGGGAATATTTGTTGTGAACCTGTTGTGTAAAGTAAGGCCAGACTGATTCTGTGTAGCTGACAGAGCATTTATGATTGGGGAATTATTTTATTTGTTAAATGAACTGCCTGGAAGAAAACACTCTGAAAGCATTTGGTTCAAGTGCCAGCGGAAGTGTGAAGCGAGTGTGCTCTCTTGAATCCGGGAAATCATTGCTGGGAGTTTTCTTCTTGTCTGTGAGTTGCATTAAATGATGACAACAGCTTTATAATTATGTTGTTAACTGGATGCTGTTTACATAAGTATTAGGTGTCAGTTTGTGTGTGGAGGAAGAAGATCCTTCTCAAGGCAAAAGGTCTTGAGACAGGTCAGGGAAGAAGGGAAATTTTTGTTCCAGACCAGAATTTTCCCTGGGAGTGCATACCACAGTATTTTGCAAAAATCTCTTAAAAGGCCATATTCTGTGTCTACTCTGAAATCTTGCTTGCATCAGTAGATGATCTCTTCCACCCTGCTGGACCTATTGAACCTCAGTCTGTGAAGTATCGCTACGGTCAACACAAAGGTCCCTGCATGGCTACGGGGTCCTGGTCCTGGCTGGAACGCCAAAGGCTTTCCCACCCAGGCTGTAAACAGTCACCAGGACTTCAGCATTCCTGTGCTGCCCCGGGATTGTTCAGATCTCTGGAGAAATAACTGAATGGATTTGGATACCTGTTGTCCAGAGTTGGTGTCTGGTCAATGCTGTGTGACACGGATTTTACTGAGCTGGGTGGATTTGAGCAGTGGGCACTTGGTAACTTCAGCATCCTGCCAGAACATGCTCGTGTGGATGAGTGCAGATAACCAGATGTTACAGCTTTTGAATATGGAATTCAGCTAAATGTCACATTATGTTTGGGGATGGTGGCGCAGGATGAATTTCTGCGTGTGAAGTCATAAATGGCACTTGGGTTTGGGTTTCTCCCAGTGCAAAGCTGGTAGCTAGCTGATCATCCTGGGTGGACATAAAGGGGTTCTTGTGCTGTTAGAAAGAAGAGTTTAGTAACTTATTCCTGTTTTAGAACATCCACAAACTTACTGTTTGGGTTAGTAGTGGAATTGTACTTCTAATCTTGTAGTAGTTATTGGAGGAGACATTGGATTAAAAATCTGTCCAAAATAATATTAAATTTCCCATATTGCGGGTTTCATGGCTTCACGTGTTGTCTAGCAAAGTGAAATTTCCTTGCCACTCCTCTTAATCCCAAGAGGAAGTGCAGCATTCAGAGACACGGCGCGTGAAATTCTTTGCTGACTTTTCCGCCCTTTGTGTTAGTCATGCCTTCACGTTCGGAGTGCTCTTAAAAAGCCAAAGATTTGAAAGCTAATAAAAAGACTGATCCCTCTATTGTCTGTGTGCTCAGGGGCTGGTGTGCATACACACTGGCACCTAGGCCAGGCCCAGCAGAGCTGGTTTAACGTTGGTGTCCTGGATGGTGCTGTGACATCAGCCCCAGCCTGGCACTGCCACGGCTGCTGCTGCTTGCTGGAACTCCTCAAGTCAACTTCTGAGCAGTCTAAATGCCTTCTTTTCCAGCAGTGCTGAGAGGCAGGAAGGGAAGAGCTGAGTTTTCCACTGGGAAGCTGCCTTGGGCCAGCTGGTGCTGCAGAGCCATTGTTGTACGCTGGTGTGAGTGCACAGGCTGGGCTTTTTGTCTCTCTGAATTTACTTCTTAGGAGGAAGAGGTGAACTGATAGTTTAGATTTTGATAGTGAGATGGAATATCTGAGTGTGTAATGGAGACATTCCAGTCCCACCTGGACGTGTTCCTGTGTCACCTGCTTTAGCAGACCCTGCCCTGGCAGGGGCTTGGACTGGATGATGTGCAGAGATCCCTTCCAGACCCTGCACTTCTGTGATTCTGTGCACTTGTTGCTGGGTCACTGTCCCTTGGTTCTGCATTGCTTCTGGATGTCCTGCCTTCACCAAAAAAACCTCTGCTGTTTGCTTCTAGAGCTGTAGTGAGAGTTGTGCCACAAGGAGTGTCTGGGAGCCTGCTGGCCTTGAGTGGCCATGTCACCAACCACCTCTGAGATTGGAGTGGAAGCACCCAAAAGAGACAAAGACACATTGACATCATGCTTAGATAAGAGCTGACCTTTGAGTTTTTCTGGTGTGGTGGCATTCCAGAATCAGTATCTGGTCAAGGACAGACTTTGAAGCATTTGTTCTGTTCTGAGCTGCCTGATCTCAGCTGTGAGCACTGTCTCCCTGAGAAATTCTGCATTCCAGAGGTGTTGGGACCTCTCAGAACTCAGTAGGTCCTTGTGAAGCACTGCAGAGCTGCTGCCCAGGAAGGTGCTGTCCTTCGGGTGCATAAACAAAGCAGGGAGGGATTTGTTCCACCTCTGGGCAGCCCTGCCAGCCATGGGCTTGGTTTAACGAGGCTGCTGCTCCTCAGGCAGGTGTGTGCAGGGTTGGGCTGTGCTGAGTCCTTTGCTGTGTGCAGCACAGATCCCCGTGCTGGATTGTGGCTGCTCCAGGTTAACAGGGCACAGGTCTGCTGAGATTCTCCAGAGGTGTGAGCAGTGCAGAGGGAGCAGCAGGAGAGAGCAGCTTTGCCCTGGCTCAGGTGAGGGAGGCAGGTGGGAATCTCACCTGTGGAGAATCCAGACTGCCTTGGCCCGGTGTGACTGGAGCAGCAGCTCCTGAGAAGCCTGTGTGACTCTGGAAGGGCTCAGGTGCCCTTTGGGGTGGGCAGGGCTGGCACAGGTGCCCAGAGCAGCTGTGGCTGCCCCTGGATCCCTGGCAGTGCCCCAGGCTGGGCTGGACACTGGGACTGGACATTGGGGACAGTGGAAGGTGTCTCTGCCATGGCAGGGTGGCACTGGGTGGGCTGTGAGGTCCCTTCCAAGCCAAACCATTCCATGATTTCATGTTGCTGTCAGCATTCTTGGATCAGGAACTGCTTGTGAAACCTTCAGAGAAGGGCCTGGAATTCTTCCTGGTGTTGGAGGGCTGCTGGCTGAAATCTGGTTTGTGTGGCTGAGTGATGGTTTAGAAAGTCACCAAGGTCCTGTCGTTTCTGTGCTAATACATAGAGATAGAAAATATTTTATGTGGCTTGTGCATCTTTATAGTAGTTGCTTTTCTCAGACTGGTGGTTTCTTTGGTTGTGTAGCATTGGCCTGCAGACAGGTTTAATCAGAATTTGCCAATTATTTTTGGCTGGTAAGTGACCTGTGCTAAGCAGTGATGTAGGCACGAGCTGGTGGGTGGTGGGTGATTTAGTCTCTCTAATCCTCAGCTTCAGTCTGTATCATGGAAAAATTTTCTGAAAAGGTAATGAAACCAAATATTTAACTGGGACTTATCTTTTAGCTCAGGTTTTCTTATCTGGCCAGTCACTGTTTGGCAGTTGCTGGAGCTGCTGAGAGGGAGCTGAAGTTCCAGCCTGTGACAGCACAGAAGCTTTCCAAGGGTCAGGCAGTCCCTGCAGTGTTGTGGTGGTTGGGATGCCGATGGCCACGATGCCTGAGCACACTCTAATTATTGCATTTACTGCTGGGAAGTCCCAGCACCTTGTGCAGTTGGTGTTGCAGTGAATCATTTCCCAGCCTGCTGTTGTCTCCTCCCTGCACTGCGTCACCTCCTGCTGCCAGGATTTCAGAGCTGCTGGCCTCGGAGCACTAATTCACATTTCTCCCAGCTGCTTTTGCTGTGTTGGAGACGAGTGCATTGGGCCGGGGGTGCTTGGGTTGGGGGTTGCTTGGGGAGTGGCTGCACTTGGTGCATCAGCTGACTGAGAAATGGGATTTAGTGATTTTGAATTTTTTCCCTCGAATTTGTTTTTCAAATGAGAACATGATAATGAAGCCTGTATCTCAAGGCTCATTAAATAATATTTCTCAAATCCATGACTTCATGGAACTGTGATTCAGATGCCAGATCCCACATGTAATTCATAAATCAAATCCCACACTGCAGGGACTAAGGAAGCTTTTCCTACTGGTTACAGACATGTTTCACTAAATGATTTATGCAGAGCAGTTTGAAAAGTTTGTCTTTTACTCTTTATCAGTTTTTCAGTCACCTGCCAGTCACTTCGGCTGTTGTTTTTTGTTGGATTTTAGCTGTGCTTGTAGTACTGTGTTTTTCAGCTGTTTATTAGAACTTGCCTATGTGTTGTGTGAGTCTGAGCAGGATGTGCTGGTCAGGAGAGAAGTCCTGCAAGCTCTTTCAGTCAGAAAGAGAGTGCAGATCCTGAAGTGTTCCTGCTTAGCATTCGAAAGCAGAACAAAGGAGTGGGTGATGGTTCAAAAATGCTTAATCAGGTATCTGAAATAAGTAGGACACTCCAAGTCCCTGTTACTTTTAGGGAAAGAGGGCAAACGAGAATAGTCAGCTGTTTCTCAAAAAGGTGCTGGTCCTAGTACATCTTTTATAGATATTGTGGTCATCTAATAAGTTTTTTCTGACTTTATGAGAGCCTTGATCCCGTGCAGACCTCTCTGGAGGTTCGGTGCAGGTCAGTGGCCATCCACAGAGCTCAGATAAGGCAGCGTGGTTGTCTCTGATCCCAGAGGGAGTTTGGTGCTTTGGTTTAAATTCATCTGTCTAGAGTGAAAGCCCTTTCCACCCCAAACCAGTGTGGGGTCCTGTGAGGCAGCGCTGGCTGTTGGGTTGGGAGCAGCCTTTGGATGAGTGCTGTGTTCAGAAAGCACTGAATTTGCAGTGGGGGTGTTGAATGCACACAGAGCTCCTTGCTGGCAGCTGCCTGGGCTGCCCCTGCCGTGTTTTGGGCTGCTCTGCTCAGAGCCAGGGCTCTCAGGATGGGAATGGTTTGGTGTCTGGGCTGCCAGTGCCCTTTGCAGCCCTTACCCAGTGGGGCAGTGAGCAGGAACAGGCTGTCATTCAGGTTTTCTAGCAGTTGTGGCAGACACTGTGGATAGGGTTCTATAAATATTTACTTTACTTTTCATTGGAAAAAGTCACAATATCTGAAGCAGCAGAAAAAAATTTTTTACAAGTTTGTGAATGTGAAGTGATGTTAAAAATCAGTGCGGTGCTTGTCTGCTTTGCTGCAGCCTCCTCTGAAATTGAAGTTGGTGTTGGAGTCAGGGAAAGGGGCCCTGTTGGAGCTAATCTCCAATATTGAAGCCTGATATTCCTCTGAGGGGGATGGGGAGAGACTTGTGCACTGTTACACCGGGATGTGCAGCAGCCACAGCTCAGAGCTGCATTTTTATTCATGCTGACAAAAAATGAGTGTGTGGCTGAGACTGAGTGGAGCAGTGAGGGTGGAATTCCTTAAGGAAGGGGCTGTAAAGGTTCTGCTCACAGGTGTCCCTCGAAGCTTTGGGGGTTCACTCTGCACTGAGCTTCCCCCTCTTTTGTTCTCTCCTCCCGCAGATCCCTTCTGCTTGCACTCGCTCTGCAGTGCTAGACTTCCAGCTGGGGGAAAATGTTTTTCTTGCTGAACTGGCACTACCCCAAGAGATTTTTCCACAGTGTGTTTTGGGCACACCCTGCATGTGGGGCGTTTTGCAAGTGTCTCCTTTCAAAGGCCTGCAGAGCTCGGTGTCTTAGCTGGGCCTCCTCAGATAAAAGCTGTAGGTAGGAGAGAACTCAGAAAATCGGCTTGGCTTTTATTTGCTGGATTTCGGAATGAAAGGAAGGGCTTAAAAATATAAATAGGTGAGGGCCTGTGTATTGACTGGGAATTCAGATGGGAAGTGGGAAGAGAAGCCTGAATTGCCATTGGGGTTGTTGCAGTTGTCCTTCAGTCTCTGGAGCCAGCTGGGACCGATTCAAGTCTCAGTGCACTCAGAGTTGTCTCTGCTTGTGGCTCTCTGCATTTCAAAGATTTGCTTTCACTTCAAGCACTGGAATGGTTTGCTTAAGTAACATCCAGCTCCTTCTTTTCTTTACCTTTTTTTTCTGTCCTATTTCTTTTCTTTTCACCCCCCTCTGACCTTCCCTGGGATAAGGTTACTTTCTGGAATGCCTGCTCCAGGTTTGACCTCAGCACTGAAGGAGCTATTTATGGGAAGGGTACCTGGCACAGGCAGGCCAGGATTTGCTAATGATGCCTGGGATTTTCCTGTAAAACTGTTTCATTGCATTGCATCAGCAGTGGGGGATGATGCTTTGTGAAGGAGAACGTGTGAAAGGGGACAGTCAGAGTCTTGTGCTGCTGACACTTTCTGTTCACTGCTTTTGCTCTGATTATGCAGTGGCTCAGAAATTCTGCAGCACGCTCGTCAGGTGGAGGTGTTTTCCCTTTTTGTGGCCCTCCCAGAGCGGGCTGAGCTGTGTGCCCGGGCTGAGCTGTGTGCC
>VRYO01002780.1:126542-164211 GCA_009812075.1 Sialia sialis | reverse complement strand
GCTGAGCCTGACAGGGAGGGTGCCCAGGACAGGGAGGGTACCCAGATGTGCTGTGCTGCTGGTGGTGTCAGGCAGGTGAGGGCAGCTCCTGGCAGATGCTGCTGAGTGCTAAACGAGCTGTTGCTGTGCTGGCAGGGCCGGGCTGGCACAGCTCCTGCTCCAGGCACACAAGTTCTGTCCCTGAGGAACCAGCACTGGCTGCTCCCTCCACAGCTCTGCCGCCCTCAGGCAGCCACCCTGAGCATCCTGCCTCTGGAAAATACACTCACAGGATGCTGCAGGTGGCACAGGACCTTAAATGCCACCCATCCCACCCTTGGCATAGCAGAGACACTCCCCTGTCCCGAGTGCTCCAACCTGCCCTGGACACTGCCACAGCTGCTCTGCTCAGAATGGAATTCCAGAGAGTTTTGAATGTCATTTTGCTGCCTCCTGACAGGGTGGGTTTGTGAAAAGTGACTTCATTTGGCTGCTGGCTTAATGAAGTGTTCAGCAATTTAAAGCAATGCCCAAAAAAAAAAAAATCACCCCACTATAATAGTGACTTTTTTTATATTAAGCGCAAAACATTTGATCATCAGATTATCCAAAGAGGGAACTAAGGATGATCAGGGTTCTCCTCATGCAGTAGAGCTTTAGGCTTTTGTATTTTGTGACATTTTAGCAGTTTCCATAGTAACACATAACGATGTTGTAAGAAATGTTGCAAGAATTTTATTTGTATAAGGGAGGACTTTCAAATATTAATGGAAAGCAGTGTGAATTGGAGGGAAATGTGTGTGATGGGAGGCAGAGGGAAGTGTTTGATGTAGTGCCTGGAGTGAGCAGTCATCCATAGATTGAGCTGGTCTTGGCCAGCAAACAGGAAAATAGGAGAGCTTCAGTCATCGGTGGAATGTTTGCCACGAAATCTTTCCTCCCTGGTGCTGTAGGTGAAGCTTGGGAATATCTGCTGTTGTTCCTGGTCCAGGTAAAGAATATTTTCTCTCACAAGTGCTTCTTACCCCACGTGCAGTGGGAGCTCCTCTCTTTCCACGATGTTCAGATCTGGAGCTCGGTGTTGGTGGGGGCTGTGGGCTGAGCTGAGATAAAATTGGATGTCTGCATTTAGGAGCCTTTGAGGCAGCTCCCAGGCTCAGTCTGCATTTCCTGAATTCCCTGGTGGCTCCCCAGTGCCAGCAGTGCTGAGCTCTGGCAGTTCAGGGCAGGGGATGCTGCACTGGCAAATCCATCCCCTCTGGAGCTGCTGGGCTCCTCTGCTCCTTGGGATGTTTTTCTCCACTAGAGTCTCACATCCCAGTGGCCAGAGGGAGAATATTTCTGTCCAGATCTGTTGCTATTCCTAGGCTGGGGCAGTTGCATGAATAAAAATCACAGCAGCTAAATCTGCCTATTTTAGTGTGAATTGGAGCCCTTCTCCATGTGACTTCTGCTATTCCCGAGCTGGCAATTTCAAAAAAATGAGACAATCAGCCTTCTGTAGATGTGCATTTTGAATGCAGAACACTTGCAGGGCTCTTGCTCCATGTATGCAACATTTTGTGGTGCTGGCTTTTTACTGTCTCAGGCTAAAACAAGAAAATGATTCTCTGCTCCTTTCATTTTGTCCCAAACCCTGCTTTAATAAAATTATACTGAGATTGCATTGGAAAAGACACTCCAGATTTCCTCCCTGCAGCCAACAAACTCAGCCATACCTGTAACTACAGAGATGAGAGCAAGAACCTCCGACTGCTGGGGTCTAAATAAACACAGAGGCTCCTTTAAAAAAGCTGGTTGTGTACCACGCACTCAGTGTGTGCATACACACACTCCCCAAAATGGTCCCAAGCCTTTCAGAACTCACTATAAATTCACACAAGTCATTCACAATTCCCTATAGTTTAAAAAACACAAGCAGCTATAAAAAGGATTTTATGTCGCACGTGCAAGAGAAAACAAAACCATTTTTCCTTTAGAACAGTTGGATTCAGCTGCTGGTTGGGAAATGTACAGTCAATGCATTTATTTTATTTCTGTGACTCAGGATTCCTGAGTTATCCTTCAGCCCTTCCCAGCCTTTTGCTGGCCTGTTACACTGCTCTGTGTGGCCACAGCCCGTCAGCTCGTGTTGGTGATTAACACAATCCTGCAGCAGAGCAGAATGCTGCTGATTATTTGTAAAAGAGCTCCCCAGAACGCAGTATTAATTTAATCTCATTTAGAACAGAAAGATTCAGCATTTCATTCTGCAAGGGAGAGATGCTTTCTACTATGTCAAGGCAGTGAGCAAGAAATCAAAATAATGAGTTCAGAGCCACATTTTTGGGTTCACAGACTGCAATTCCATAATGTGAAAGAATAAACTGCTGTCTTGAGCAATTAAGCAGCATTTTCTATTCACAAAAGCACATCCTCCTTGGGTGTCACTAAACACTGCACTGATTCCGAGCAACTCAGCTGCTCTCAATATAAAAACTGAAAAATAAATCCTTTTTCTTATGGCAAGGTGAGTTACTGGAAGGCTCTTTGCTTGTCAAGGACAATGCGGGACTGGATCAAGCAGACGTGGCAGGTTTGGGCTACGGGGAGGGCTCCTCCCTGCTGGGAGCCAAACAGAGCTGGGAGCAGTCCTGGGGGACAGGAGGGGACAGGGGGACACAGGCTGGGAGAGGGAGACCCAGCCCCACGTGGGACAGGATGGACAAAATCCAACCCCACATGGGAACAGGATGGACAAACTCCAACCCCACAGGAACTGGGAAAGGCAAAAGCAACCCTACAGACAGGCTGGGAGAGGGAGACCCAGCCCCACGTGGGACAGGATGGACAAACCCAACCCCACAGGGACTGGGGACAGGACAGACAAACCCAGCCCCACGTGGGACAGGATGGACAAAATCCAGCCCCACATGGGAACAGAACAGGCAAACCCCAACCCCACATGGGACAGGACGGACAAAATCCAACCCCACACAGGGACAGGACAGACAGCAGCCAGGGAGCCATGCCCTGGCTGGAAAGGACCTTAAAAACCTTGCAGACCTTGCTCCACTCCCTGAGGCGGGCAGGGACACCTCCCCAGCCCCATCCAGCCCAGCCCTGGACATTTCCAGCAATGAGAAGTTCCCTGGTTCCCCTCTGCTCTGCCCCAAGACAGCCGAGACCTCACCCTGGAAATCAAATTTAATGCAGCATCCAGCTCCCTCTGGGCTGAGAGCCAACCCTGCCTCTCTGATACCCAGCTCCATGGCCCACAGAGCAGGAGGAAAGGGACATGCTCCTGTGCAAGGTGAAGAGAAGATCAGAAAGTTCAGGTACGAGGTGGAAAGAGAAGCGATGGGAGTAAGAACTGGTGAGAAAACACTAAGAACTAAATTATTTTAGGCTATAAAGAGATGTGTCTGTAAGGACACATCAAAAGGGTCTTTATCCCCCCATTTCATCCACGTTTCCAGAGCCAAATCAAAAGCACCTCTCTGCACCAGCCCATCCCTCCAAAGTGAGTCATGTCACACTGTTGGCTGCTCCACCAGAAATTTATTTTTCTTGGATAGATTTTCCTCAGCCCTTTCAATCAGGTTCAGCCAAGACACACTCTCTACTCCAGGACTTTTCACAAGGACTAGATAATGTTTGTTTCATGCCAAGACACCAGGCAGGAGACAGAATGAAAATATCTGTGGAGCAATCGGGCCACGTTCCACCTTGTGAGCAAACTCCACTGCAGCTCAAGTGCCACAGCTCGGAGCGTCTCATCCTCTCATTTTATTTTCATGCTGTGTGAACTCTGCAATAAATATCCAGCAATTCTGTAAGGAGTTGGTAAGGAGGAATATTGGTCTGATTCTTTAATTTGGACCCTTTGGACCAGCAGTATGTTCTTTAATACTGGGCTCCAATTGTAAGAATGGATTCTTCTTGAAGATATTTTTAGAAGATGTTTGATTGAAACACCTCATCCAAAAAGGAGAGCTTCCATCGTTACCCCAAATCTCCTCAGCCTCTCAAAAAACCGCGACATCAGTCTCATCAGGAGGGTTTTTTATCAGAGATGTGTTCAGGAGGGTTTTCCTGTTCTGTTGGGAAGAGGGAGTGGGAGTGAACGGAGCATTACTCACCCTGCACTCACCACTTTCTAGGAGTTGGGCTTTTCTGGAGAAAATACTAGAGCTTTTTTTTAAATTTAGCTTTTTCTATTTACAAGCAGAAGCAAAGCATGTCACATTCACGTGTCTATAAGCCAGGACAAGAGCCAGAACAACTGAGCTGGGGCAACTTTGAGTCAAGTAATCCATGAGGAAAGGCAGCAAATGAGAATAGTTTGGAGTATTACAACATCCTCCAGACCTTGATGCTTGGTAAAAACTGAAAAAGGTTCACACAAAGAGCAGAAAAAGGTTCTCAGTCCAGTGGGACTTGTGAGGAGTGCTGCAAGCTGAGGCTGAGAGCCCTCCCCGAGGCCAGGACTGAGTCCCAGGACCCTCCCCAGGGCTGGGCTGAGCCCCAGGACCCTCCCCAAAGCTGACCACAGCCCCAGGAGCCCCATGGCAGGACTGACACAGCCCCAGGACCCTCCCCAAAGCTGACCACAGCCCCAGGACCCTCCCCACGTCAGGGTGACCCCAGCTCCCTGCCACCTCCCTGCTTTGGGACTGCTCTTCTCGTATCCGAGCTCATGTCACAAGAAAGCTGCAGCACACCGGAGGCTTTCAAAGACATTCACAGACTTTGAAGCCAAGAGTTTCACAAGGAAAGCCAACACAAAAGTCATTGTACAGAAACAAAGAGCCCATGAGTGCACAGCTCCAGAGGGCCAAGGGGGATCTGCAGCCAAAGCATTACACACTGAAGCTCCCCAGATGGAGAGGATTCCCAGCTCTGGAAGAGACTGGACAAATTCTGCTCATTAGAGGAGCTGGAGCTGTGATCAGCCAGCTCAGCTCTGCACTGTCCAAGGGCCAGGCAGCTCACTAGCAGAGGGGCTGGGATGTTTCCATCCAAATCAAAAAGAAAAGAGCCCTGGTAAAAGGGAGAATGTCCTTCTGAAATTATCATACACTCTTGTGCAATAAATGCAACTTTGGAAGGGACATTACCCAGCTCTGAGCTAACAGGCAATTAGAGCGACTGGAAAAGGGAGATTTTTGCACGGATTTCTCCATCCTCCAAGACATCTCTGTGAAGGAAGACAACACTTTTCCATCAGCTCTCTGCCCTAGTGTGTGTCAAAAGCCAGTCAGAGGTTGGATGGAGATGATTAATCCTGGAGGGAGCTGGGCAGCTGCTGCTCTCCAGGCAGGGAGGAGGAGGAGGAGGAGGAGGAGGAGGAGGAGGGGAGCTACCTGGCTCCTTTCTGAGACAGCAGCGTGAGCCACAGCTCAGGAGATCATCACAAATTCTCAGAACCCCTTCATCTTACCAAGCATCAGCCAAGTAAATAAACCAAGATGCTTTTGGACAAGCTACTCTCAGAAATGAGGTGAAACCCAGGAGAGCTCCGTGACTTCAATTAATGCTCCTGTTTGCAGCAGGTCAGCAGTTCCCAAGGGCAGCGAGGACAGGCACATCCACTGCTCCTCACCCAACAGAATCCCCAAGCCCTGGGCAATCACCACACAAATCCCTTCAGAGCTCCAGCAGAGCTCTGCAGGACCCTACAGTAAAAAAAAAAAAAGAAAAAAGGCTTCCCTGGATATGCTTTCTTGAAAATTTTGTCTGCAGTCTCTCAGACTGGAAGGAAAATGACACAGTTTTACAGAATCACAGAATGGTTGGGTTGGAAGGGACCCCAAATCCCACCCCAGTGTCACCCCTGCCATGGCAGGGACACTCCACTGTTCCCAGTGTCCAGTCCCAGTGTCCAGCCTGGCCTGGGGCACTGCCAGGGATCCAGGGGCAGCCACAGCTGCTCTGGGCAACAAACTTTTCTCCCAGACCTCAAAATTTAAGTTAAACCCATTTTTTCCCCAATATGACAAATACAGCAAGCCCAGAACAGGAAGATCTCTTTATGTACTAGTCTGACTAGCTGAAAAATTCAAACACCTACCTCAGGGAGGAAAAAAAAATAAATCCTACCAGAAAGCTCCAAAAGGAGGATGGGGGGAAACTTCCATTATATAAGGCAAAGATTGAAAGTAGCCAAGTGCTCTGTACACAGATGGTTGTTAACAAGCAGACAAGAAGGAGATGAAAGGGATTTTGAGGAATGCCACAACATCAGAGGAAAACAATGGGCAGGATTCCTGCAGCAGATTCACCCAGTAACTCCCAGCCCCTCATTAGTGGGGACCTCTTGTTAGTGCTGAGGGCTCAGAGCTGCACTCGGGGAATTTACAGCCAAAATCCTCACAGACTGACAACAATGAGGAAAACACCCACAACATTTTCTCCTCCTCCTCCTCTTTCAAGGAGCTGCATCACTGAGCACCACAAAGTTTTCACTGAGCATCTTTTTAGCAGCACAGGGTGGGATTGTTGGGGGTCTGTGCAGGCCCAGGAGCTGGACTGGGTGATCCTCAGGGGTCTCTTCCACCTCCAGATACTCTGGGGTAATTTTTAGTTCTTCATAAAACCACTGAGATGCTCAATCAAGTCGCTTTTCCTTTAATTTTTCAGAGAGGAGCACCTTGTCCTGGCACACAAATTCATTGCTCAAGCACAAGGAATCATTGGTACAATAACCAGCTCCCTTTTCAGAGCAGCTAATCTGATCAGGGCTTACCTGGACCCAGCCTGGAGGGTGTTTGGTTTCACAGAGAAAGGGGGAAACAAAGCCAGAGCTGTGCCACACAGCCAGGATGCAGCATGACAACTTTCTCTGCTCAGACACTACTCTGAAAACAAATACTGTGGAGAGCCAGCGTGGAGGAGAATCAGCTGCAAACAGAACTGGAGCTCTTTGCATGAAAAGAGCTGGCCATGAATAGCTCAGAGGTGAGGCAGAGGCAGAGGAGGGGAGCTCTGGCCAGTCAGAGATTCACACAAAAGGGTGAAGCAGCACAGAACCACTGTGACTGCACACAGATGTAATTCCAGCCTGCTAGGGAGAACTCAGAGAGCAGCCCACATGCAGGAAAAAAACGGCTAAAAAAGAAAAACAAATAGTTACACACTTCATAAAGAGAGTTAACATCTAGTACACAGCACAGTGTTAATGAGAGCCTTCAGGTAAGATTTTTTACAAGTAACACTTATTTAAAGCAGGTTTAAATAACCAAGAGTTAATCTGGTTCAGGCTTCCTGCCCATTTCCAGAGGCAGGGAGAGGGGGATGGTGGGGGAGAGAGCGAGGGCTGAGCATGGAAAGCTGTCTTTAGGCACAATATGAATCATCACACCGAGAAATCTACTTTTAAGTGGCTGGCTACTAGTCAAACAGATTTATTTTATTTGAAATGGAATGATTTTGACCAATACATGCACAGCGAAGCTCGGAGGAGTCATGGTGTTTTATCTGAGTTCTAACTTGCTGTGGCAAAAGCAGAGAGCTGTTGGATAAGGAGCTTATAAAGATGAGGTTTGTCAGTGAGAAAACAGCTGTAAGCCTTGCTTAGTCAGCCTTCAAATGGAATTAAGTGGTTGCAAATTAATTTGTTCTTAATAAACTAAACTGAACACAGTTACCAGTTTGTCCAGGACTTTGTTTATAAGGTCCAGCAGACTTCTCTTAGCTTCTTTGTTGTTGTAAATTCTGTTTCTGTATCAAAGGACATCAATCATGAGTTCTTTGCTGCCTTGTGAAGGTCAGCACCAGGATCCTCCTGTGCCAGTCTGGGCTGGTGGCTCTGGGGAGGAAAGTTCTGCCCAAAACCATCAACTGCTGCTTGTTAGCTCCCATCAGCTTTTCTCTCCCCTTTTTCCTCCAAACTGGAGACTGGGGGTGTGAGCTGTCACCCTTCAATGCAGAGGATGTTCTGAGGAGGAAATACTGCCTGAGCATGTTGCGTGTGTCCATCTACAGGTGTAGCAGCACTGCCTGCTGCCCCACTCTCCCAGGATGAGCCTTTCACAGGCTCTGAGCAGGAATAGTTGGCATAGTTTCCAGAGATTTATTTTTTTTTTATTAAGTATAAATAATCCTTGACCGAAGCCCGAGTGGGTTTTGCAGCATTTTGGTTTTTTCTTAGAGAAATAAGGGGAAAGTGCTGCTGTGGGAGGTAGGAGCAGCTCTGGAATGTGCGTGAGCATCCTTTAACCCTCCCAGAGAGCAGGAGGGTCTGTGCTGCTGGAGCTGGAGGAGCAGGGATCAGACACTGGGGTGGCTCTGGGCTTCACTGGGTCACTGTGGTCACTCTGCTCTGCTCCCTCAGCTCCTCAGCCCTGACAGGTGTCTCCTCAGAATATGTGCCAGGGTTTGCTGTCTGCTGGGGAAGAACAGTGTTCCTTTGTTGAGTTTGGAGAGAGCAGGGCAGCCAGCCAAGTTGGGTGCTGCTTCATGGCAGAACATATCTCAGTGCTTTGAAGTTGTGTGCTTTTTAAAATGAGACATCTCAGCTGCAGCTCTGCACTTCTTCCTGCATTCACTGAAATGTGCTTCAGTTACACACATGTTCTTCTACTAAGATTTCTTCTATTAAAATTCTCTCTATTTTAAAATTTTCTTTCTATTACTATTCTGATGTTTTTGAGAGAGAGCTACTAGTTCTCTATCCTTTTGGGGGACATAACAAACCCAAATATTCTGCTAGCTAGTCTCATTGGTCTCAAATGTCACCTTTTTTAAATACCTGGGGTCTCACTTTGGGCACAAAGACTGGACATCCCTTCATTTCCTGGGAGATAAAAGCAAATATCTTGCTGCAAGAAATGCTGCCTGTCAAAATAAGTTGATAAGACCCTGGGGAAGATTTTATTTCCTGGAGAGTGTTCAGCTGAACGTCAGGGTGTCCCCATTTTTCCGTGGGAATCTCTGGGTGCAGCTCAGAAGGATCAGGGTGTCCTGTGTGGGGACTTTGGTGGCAGTGAGAAGTTTTTTGTTGCAGGTGCTGGCAGACAGAATTCTCTGGAGAATTCCTGCTGAGTGGGTGCCTGCAGTCCTGAAGCTGCTCCCAGCTGCCTCGCTGGCCTTGGTGTGCTGATCAGTTTATTTGAGAGCTGGGAGGATGTTTAAAAGGTCCTGTAATTAAAAATACTTGCTAGTTGAAATTTGGACTTGTATTTTGTGTGCTACCATGTTTTAACTCAAAATTTAAGGCAGTATTGTTATTTTAGATGTAATTATAAGCTCCAGCAGGGCTCCTGTCTCTTTATGTAGTCTGTACGTGCTGAAAATACCTGAGAATAGAGGAGAAGCCGAGGATGGGAGGTAATGGAGTAACCCTGCTCCCTGTGGGAACAGGAATGAAGTTCAGGCATATTCCAGTTGTTGTTCTGCAGGATTTCTCTCTGAGGTGTCCTTTTTCCATCCTGAATCTCTTCTCTGGAGCCTGTTCCAGGATCTGCCTGTCTCAGTCAGCCCAGGGCTGGGGGTGCTGGGGTGGTTTGGGGGTGCCAGGGATGGTTTGGAGGTGCTGGGGCTCTTTGGGGAGCTGGAGCAGGGCAAGTTGGGTTCCCAAGGGTTCCTGTCCTGCTGCTGGACCTGGGCACAGCTGCTGCCAGATCCAGCCCAGCCCCAGCCCAGCCCCAGCCCAGCCCCAGCTCAGCCCCAGCTCAGCCCCAGCCCCAGCTCAGCCCCAGCCCCAGCTCAGCCCCAGCTCAGCCCCAGCCCCAGCTCAGCTCCAGCTCAGCCCCAGCTCAGCCCCAGCTCAGCCCCAGCCCCAGCTCAGCTCAGCCCCAGCTCAGCCCCAGCCCCAGCTCAGCCCCAGCTCAGCTCAGCCCAGGCTGCTCCCCTGCCTCCCCAGCACTGGCCAGCAAAGGGCTGAGCTCTGAGCTCTGGGCTGGTTTTTTGGGGCAGGTTTGAGCTCTGGGCTGGTTTTTTGGGGCAGGTTTGAGCTCTGCCCTGCCCTAGGAAGTTCCCAGTGCTCCCAAGGCCCAGGCTGGGAAGTCTTAGGAACAAGGACAATATTCACAGCTCCAGCCAGGCTGTTTTCCATTAGGAGTAAGAAAAATGTGAAGCCCTAGGAATTTTGTCAAGGCTTTTGATATGCGAGTACTCAGTGTTCTGCAAGAGGAAAATAAACTTTGATTAAAGACTAAACTCTGTTCCAGAAAGTCCCAGCACAATAGAGAGAGGCTTGTTCAGGTACCAGGAGTGAGACCTGGGCCACTTGCTGTGGCTTTCCAGGAGACTGCCATGCTTTTTGTGGAAGCTTGGAAGCTCCTTTGATTGCTTCTTGCCTGGATCTCATTTTGGAACTTACTTCACATAAATATTTATATAAATATTCAATGTTTATATATGACACTTTGGTTGAACCTTTTAGAGCTTTTCTTTTGCAGAAGTTTGAAGGGGTTTGTCACACTGTGAAGGTCAGAAAAGTGTTATGGGCCATAAAGTTGGGACTTCTCAAGCTGTCTGGGTATCCCATGACAAAAGTAAAGCTGCTTGTTTTGAGGATAATCTTCTGCCATTTAGGAATGGCTTTTGATACTATTTGCTTTTAGGAACTTGACTGTGTGGATTTCTGTTCCATGTCTCCAAAAAGCAGACATTTGTGGAGCTGTGTACTGACAAATTCGGAATAATCTGCTCTGGGAAGATTCCAAGTGTTTTAATTTGTATGTAATTCTAGTATCTCTCCTAGAGCCACGTCTGCCCTCCTTAGGCTTGATGACAGTGCCTGGTACACAGTGTTTTTATCTGGAAAGCACTGCACAAACATGAGCTAACCTGGCAGTTGAGCCTTAGAGGTGTGTGTGCCCTGTCTGTGGTGTTCACACAGAGCAGGGCTCAGGGCACACACCCACACAGGACAAACCCTCCTGTCTGATACATCCAAATATCCCCATGTGCAGCTCTGATGGTTGCTCTGTGCTGGAGGAAGGCTCAGACACTTGTGTGAATCAGCAGCTCCTGCTCGGGCCCATCCTCCCGGAGAGGATTCAATTCCCACTGGGGCTGCTGTCACTGCTGGGAGATGGGGCAGCAGGGAGCTCCTGCTTCCACTCCCTCTGCTCAGGAGCTGCATCCCAGAGCGTTCCTGGCATAATCCCATGCTCCAGAAACCCTGGAGCTGTGCTGCCAGTGCTGCTATTCACTCAGTCCCAGGCAGGATGAGGTGAGCAGGACACACAGCTCATCCAGTGCCATGGCAGGGACACTCCCAGTGTCCCATCCAGCCTGGCCTGGGACAGCCACAGCTTTTCCCTTTTTCTCCATTTTAATTTTTTGTATTATCATTGTTCTAAAATAATTTTATTTAAATTACTGCTTCAGTCAGGCCCTGCAGAGGCCCTGCTGCTGTTTTGTGGGGGGATTGTGCAGCTCAGAGCTGCTGTCATTCCCAGGGACGACACATCCCAGGGAGTTCAGTCCTTGAGAGCCATTCCTGGCTCCCTGAGATTGTGGGAGCTTTAAAAACCTTTATCTTTGTGCTTTTGCTGAGGGTTATTGTTGCTTCCCTTAGCAGAAGAGGTGGCCTTTTTCTTTGGTGTCTTGGCAGATTTCCTCTTAAGTCTTATTTTAGCAAGTTGAAAGAAAAAGAGGGCACAGGGTGCTTTTTGAAGCCATATTCACTGAGGATTTATTCTCACCAGCGTTGTAAAGTCTGGAATAGTTACTCTGGAATTCTTTGCTGTTTTGAAGCAATTACAGTTTCTTGGTTTCTCAGTTGTGAAGTAGATGTTGTCCTATAAAAGAAGAATATATCCAGGAGAAGCACTGAAACAGAAAGGAGGGTCACAGGTTTTATTCACTGCCCCAGGATTTATCCACTTTGTCTTGGGGCAGGTTTTGAGGCCATGGGAGGATGACAGCAAACATGGTCAGCTCTCTTCATCATGGAATAGTGGTGATTGAACAGAATTCCTGCATGATGAATTTGGACATTTATTTATCCCCCCATCCCCTCACCTTTGTCCCTCCTCCTGTAGCTTTGTGAAGTGAAGCCTGACCTGAGTTCCTGGTGAGCAGATGCAGAGATGCTCCACTCTGCAATTAGATGATGTTTCTGCCCACAAAAACAGCTGAAGATGGGCACAGCCTGTCCTTTTCCTGCCCTGTGAAATCAACAGAGGCCTAGCTGAAAAAAAAAAAAAGGTTCAGTTATTGGTAAATAGATCTTGAAAGGCTTTGGGTTTTGTCAACAGTGTGAGCAGCAGAAGGGGAGGGAGGCAGGTGCTGGGATGGTGCTGCAGGGAACACAGCACTGATTTTGCAGCTCTGTCACAGCCTGTCTCTTTTTTCCATTAGCTGCAGGACAATGTGAGTAATCAGATTCCCCAGGGAATTGGAGCTGGGACACTTTACTCGTTTGCTCTTGTCTCGCAGTGTGATTCAGAGTCTGGACTGGGCTTTGGAGGGTGGCTGGCCTGGAGCTGTGCTCAGCAGCTGGGATTGCTTCTTGGGAGTAGCTGCAGGAAGAGCTGCTTGTCCCAGTCCCTTCCACCTCCCTGCTTTCTAGTTATGTGTTTGAATTTCTCCCTGCTCAGCTCACCTGTTACAAATCAGACACCCACAGGTTTCGTGACCCTTATCTCTGTCTCTTCTGATAAAGATCTTTAAATGATGTTTCCATTAAGATTTTTAGTAAAAAAAAAAAAAGGATTGCTTTTAGGGACCTAGGTGTGTTTGAAGTCAGTTTTATTTCAAGTGTAGGCCAGCCCAGGTGTTTTGAGATGCCCTGTGCAGGTGACTTAGGACTGTAACCCTGACCTGCTTGGAGCTCTCCTGGCAGCACATTTGATGCTGTGCTATAAATAACGAGTGACTTTCCAAACATAATTAATTTCTTATTGTCCTCTGAGTAACGTGTGGAGCAGGTGTGAGCTCCCCATCCCCTTCCAGCAGGATTTCCACTCTGGAGGGCAGGTGCACCTTGTGGCTTCAGAGGTGTCCTGGTGCCAGCTGTGGCTGCAGAGCTGGGCTGGGCTCCTCACACTCTGCTGGCCACAGCAGAGCTCATTCCTGATCCAGACACCTGGCTGTGTCGTTCAGCCACGTCAGAACGAGCAGGGCTGAGTGTTCTGGAGCTGGGAATGTTGTGTGTTTAATTCTCCTGAAGGAGCACACCGTGTGGACAGCGTGTGGACAGAGTGGTGTCCCAGGCTGGAAGGAGCAGGACAGGGATGGAGTGGGGCAGTGCCTTGGCCTGTGGGACACAAACCCTGCTGGAAGAACACAAAATGATCCCAGAACTGGCAGGAAAAGGAAGGAGGCAAGCTCAGAGAGCTGGTGTCAAGAACACTTGTTTTTGCCTTGGATCATAAGGCCAGATGAGATCATTGATGTGAGAAGACATCACTGTGGAGGCTGATTTAGCTGAGGAAAGGCTGCTTTGCTTGAGCTGCAATAGATTTTCAGAATCATTCTTCTCCTGCTTAGGCTGATCTTGCAGCCATCAGTTCTTGTTTCCTCCCTTGCCTGTTGGGCTGGAAGGCGTGGAGCAAATACAAATCCTCGTGGATGTGATCTTGTAGCCTCTTGCCATCTGAACAGAGCTGGAGTTTGAGCAGAAGGTGGGATGGCCTCTTAAATCTGTTGTCATTTACTTAAAACTTCACTTAAAATTTTCTGGTTTGCTGATGGATCATTTACCATCCCATTCTTTTTTAAGGAATGTTTCATAGTGGTCTAATCCAATAATGCTTTTCCTCAGTGATTCAAACTCATTTTTCTCTCCATCTTTTAAAAACCCCATAAATCCCAGTACTCTGATTTTCCCCCATATTCTCGTGTGTCAGCTGCATGCACTCAGAAGTGTTAAGTGTGTTTTCATGCTCTCTTCTGCTGTCAGTATCAGTGAACCATCTTGCTGTCACTGATGGGTCTCACTACTTTTTGTTCCTTCAGTCAAGGTTTATTTAGATTTTTGTTTTGCAGAGACTGCTCAAAATGCCTCCTGTTCCTGGTCTGTCCTTCCAGTTGCTCATCCTCTGGGTGTGGTTTGTGTGCTCTGTGGGTGAGAACCCTGCTGATGGCTCGGTCAAGAACCTCGAGTACCAAAGATTTTTCTCAAGGAGAGTTATCTTTAAGCATTTAAAACATTCTTTTTTTTGTTACATATATAGAATTTTAGACTTGGAAAAACTTACTGTGTACAGAAAACACTGAAATTACCAGTGCACTTTGGCTCCATTCCCAGGAGCAACCTGAATTTGAGGTGCTGGAAGGTGAACAGCAGCTGATGCTTGGAGATGCGATTTTCATGTACAGGAGTCCTTGTCCAAAATAAAACAGATTTTCTATTTGTGTTTTACCTTTTGTAAAGTTCAGAGCATGGAGCTGTTTCTTCAGACTGGGATTTCATTGAAGAATTCCTGGCTGCTTCTCTCTTGGCTCAGATGTTCTTGCCCTCCTCTTCTTCCTCGTCTCCTTTTGCTGTGCCATCTGTCTGTCATCTGCTTTCTCATTTCTCTGACCTATTTATGAAATATGTTTGCACAACCCATTTTGCATGGCTGCAGTGGAGTGTTGGAATTGTGACCAGCCTTGTTTCCTGTTCCCCTCCGTTCAGTTTGTCACTCCAGCCCGTTGCATTCAGGGGGTGTCTCTGGTCTTGTCCAAATGTCACCTGAGTGTCAGACTGGGGCTGTGCAGAGAATTGTGTGGTGTGGCAGGGCAGGACAGGGCAGCCCATAAACCCAGGGGCTGGGATGTGTCTGAGTGCTGGCAGGAGCAGGAGGAGGGTTTGGGTTGCAGAGCTGAGCTCTGACAAAGAGGAACTTTCTTTGCGAGGCTTTGCACAGAGATTTCATTGTCCCAGCGCTTCAGGGCACACTGAGCCCTGTCACCAGGCCAGCTTCTGAGCCCACACCTGTCAGGGGCAGCAGCAGCAGCTCTGGGCTCTGCCCTTGTGCTGCTCTCCTTTCTCATGTGCAGGGATTACAGCTGGCATTTGTGCAGCTGCTCTGAGACCCCAGAGCAGCTCAGGGAGCAGGGCTGGCCCTTGGCACTCAGGATGGGACATCACTGGGGACAGCCAGCTCCTGGCGTGGGATCCTGGAGTGGGTTGGGTTGGAGGGACCCCAAATCCCACCGAGAGCCACCCCAGCCATGGCAGGGACATTGCCACTGTCACCAGTGTCCAACCTGTGCCATGGCAGGGACACCTCCACTGTCCCAGGTGCTCCAAACCCAGTGTCCAACCTTGGGCACTGCCAGGGACCCAGGGACAGCCACAGCTGTGCCAGCCCTGCCCACCCTTAGAGTAAGGAATTTCTTCCTAATATCCAATCTAAACCTGCTCTCCTTCAGCTCAGGGACATTTCTTCCTCTTCCTTACCTGTTCCAGCTCCCAAACCTCCATGTAGTTCCTTTTCCTGGTAAGTAGGAACTTAATAACTCGCCGTGTTCCAGTCCAGGACCTGGTGTCCCACCTGGCAGGGAGGGAGGGCTCTGAGTTGATTTTATGCTTTTTAAAAATGGTTGAAAAGCTCTTACATGATCTGGTCTGGACAGTGCCATAGACATGGGGAACAAAGCAGTAGGATTGGATTTGTTCTGGAAAGGGCATTTTATTGTCCACACTTTTCTGCTTGAGATAGCAAAGAAAAAAAAAATGCAGGGAGAGGGAGGAGGAGGCAGCAGTGGTGATAAGGCAGCTCCCTTTTGGTTCCCTGCCTGCACACTGGGAATGGATCTGAGGGTCTCTGCTCACACATTTACCCCCATCAGTTCCAAATAATCACAAAATCACAGCATCACAGAGTGCTTTGGGCTGAAACGGACCTTGAAGATCCTGCCCTGCCGTGGCAGGGACACCTTCCCCAGGCTGCTCTGCCCAGCCTCATTTGTTCTGCCCAGAAATGAATGTTCCAGAGGCATGGGAAGGGATGTCAGGATTTGGAAATCCTCCTCAATTTCCCCTCTGCCTTCCTCAGCAGATACATCTAGGAAATTTTGCCACTTCCTTCGAAAGTGTTTGTCCAGTCCCAAATGCTGCAAAATGAGAGCTTTGGGGGAAGGGTGGGTTTTAAAAACAAAACAACAAAAAGGCAAAATAACTCTTGATGCAGGCTCATGATCAGGTCATGTTTTCTTTTGTAGGTCAGACATGATAATAAATACACTGAGGGTTACTGAAGGGGAGAAACAGCTTTTTGAGTTTTGTTTGTGGTTCGTTTTTTCTTTATTTTTTCAAGACACTGAAGAAAGAAAATGAAGCATAAGGGGACAAAAAGAATTTCTGAACACAGAGTGTCCTTTCCCCAGTTTTAGGGAATAGCCAGAGAGTCCCTGGGGAGAGCCTGGGCTGCAGGGAGAGGAGGAGGAGGCACTGGGGAGGTGGAACATGGGAACAGCTCCCCAAATTCACATTGAGATTGCCTCATGTAGCTGTGCTAATAAAAAACCCAAACAACAGAGTTACTGCATGAGTGGATTGTTAACCTGCAGCTGACCCCTCACTTTTAATCTCAAAAAATGAGACGAAGCCCATATAATCACTCCTGAATTTGTGTGTATCTGTGACACGCATTGTGCTCCAGGAGAGCCTGGGTGGGGGGAGAGGGCAGCATAGGATCAGAGGTGGCACAAGGTGAAAACCCTCCCTCTGTTCTGCTTTTCTTCATCCACCTCCCTGTGCTTGGGAGGGAGCCTGGGCCTGCTCAGAGGCAAGTGGTTAATTAATTCAAGGAGAGAAGGTAATAAATTGATGGTTACAGTGGAATGTCTCTGTCTTAGCATCTAAAACCATTTCACTCTGAAGTGATCTTGTGCCTGGGACAATAAATACCCCGCAGATAACAGAGCCTCTTGACCATGAGCCAGAACTCTCTGGCCATTGAAGAGATGAGAAAAAGATGTCAAGTACCAGGGCCGGGATCAAACAGCAAATGTGTGATGGAGCACAAAGTTAGCAGGGTGGGATGGGGGCCCAGCTTTGAGCCTTTCAAACCATAAGGGTTTATTTTTATTCTTCCCCCCACTGCTCTGCCACGTTGCAGAAGATGGATGAGAGCCCTCGGCAGAGGCAGTGTCCTGTTCCCTAAGGAAAAGTCTCCCTTTGTCCTGGAGTAAATAAGAATTAGATCCCTACCACGGACCTACAGACATGGAGTCTGATATCAGCTTCTTGCTTTTCTTGCTTTTTGTTTGTTCCTCATTTTCTCCTTGGTCAGATGTGGATTTCCTCCTTGGAGCCTACCTGGAGCTAATCCCTTAACTCTGTGATAGTTTCTGTCTTGTCTCTTGTGGGCTTTTGGCTCTGAAGGAGAAATGCACCTGCACAATGTGTCTTGATGTGCTTGGACTCTACAGAGTTCATCATCCAACGTGGTTGTGTAAACTTTTCCTGCAGGGAGCCCTTGAGGGCTGCTGGGGCTGTGCTGGTCAGGCTCCCTCAGGGTCAGGTGCTGCAAACATGATCTGGGGTTGGATGTGAACCATCTGAACCCAGGGTCTGGTGCAGCAAACACAGTCTGGGGTTTGAATGTGAACCATCCAACCCCAGGGTCTGGTGCAGCAAACACAGTCTGGGGTTGGATTTGGTTCACATCCAACCCCAACACCGAGTTTGTGAGCATCAGCCCCTCAGCTCTGCAGACTCACCCAGTCCTGCTCCTTCCCCTCCAGGCTCTCAGGTTTGGGTTACTCCTTGTCCTTTTCCAGCACATTAGATGGGGTGTCTGTGAGGTTGAACATTCAGGCCTTTGTCAGCCCGGTGAGCAGCCTCCTGTGGCTGAAGCTGGGTTTGGGGAGTTCCTTGTTTCCCAGGGGGGGTGTTGAAGGATGGTTTGGCAGGAGCCCTGCTCTGTGTGTCCTTGTCCCAAAGGGGGACACAGGATGTGAGCACAGGGCTCAGGTGAGGCCAGGTGGAGCCTTGGCTCCTTTTTGTCTCCATCCTTCCTACAGATCACCCAGCAGTGTTCTCTCCAGCTGTGCCAGCTGTGTGTGTGCTGGGGAAATGTTCCTCCCTTGTGCTGCCCACAAATGGCTGGGCTCTGAAACTGTTTCTGGCAGACACCTTCAGAAGATAGCATGGGCTCTGAAACTGTGCTCTGTGGGACCATGCAGATTCATTAAATGAGATTCATTAAATGATGGAAAACTTGATAAAGGAGCCAGGAATGCCCAGGAAATTCACGGGTGTTGACAGACATGCACTGGTGCCAGAACTGTGGAGGGAGCTGACGTGATGTGTTGGTGGTTGAATGCAGATGAGATGGGAAGCTCCCTGAAAACCCCTCATTAGTGGCCAGAGTTGCTCTTCTGGAAGATTCTTTGACCTGAGAAAGAGCTCAGCCCTTTCTTGGAAAGCAGAGCTGCTCTTTTGTGTCTCCCATTTGATGTTTGAATCCAGTGTTTCTTCAGTCCTTTGTGTGCCAGAGGTCGCTGATAAAAGGGGTTTCACGTGGCCCAGCAGTGCAGATTGTGCCTTTCTTCTCATGGAAATACAACTGGATTTTCACAGCCTTATTTTGGCCACCCCAGGACAGCTCTTGTCCCCCAGTTGTGCCCCAAGCCAGCAGCTCCCCTGCACCCCCAGGGATGTGGTCTGAGCCTGGATCCAGTGCCAGGAAAATTTTTGCAGCTTTGCTGTGGAGCACAGTTGCTCAGTCCATCATTTACAATAATTTACCTTCTGATGTGCTGCCTGTGCTCAGGTGAGTGTGGCAGCAGCTGTCCCCTCCCTGTCCCTGCTCCTGGCCCCTTCTGCTGTGGCTCCAGCAGAGCCGAGCCCAGCCTGAGTCACTCCACTCTGCTGTTCTCCCTTCCCGTTGCTCTCTGGACTCTTTCCATACCTCTGTACTGTACAGCACTCCTGCAGCCAGGATTATTTTATCCCATTTCTTAGATAAAGGGCTTGGAGGCCAGAAATGTGTTATTTCTGTGTTAACTGGAAGAGCTCTTTGGGTTGAGAGAGGAAACTTTCCTTGGATTGATGCCAGAAATAGCACGGCTGTCCCTTCCCTTGAGTAAATGACCTTCAGATTTAATATTGATGTGTGGCTTTATTCTCACTCTGATTTAGACTAGAGAGGAGATCTTTGCTGGGAGAGGCTTGGGCAGGGACTTGTGCTGAGAGGGGCTGCAGAGGAGCTGAGCTCAGCACCACAGGGAATATCTGCATCCATGGCTGTTCTCTTTGGTGTTCCTGTTGCTTTGAACAGGAATGACCTCCCTGTGCTTCAAGCCAGAAAAGAACAGGAAATTTCATTTTTCCTACAGCTGCTGGGATTGAAGGCTTGGAAATCAGGGCAAGCCCCTGGGTGAGTGCAACTGAGCTGGGGTTCACTGGTGGAACTGGAGATTGCTGCTGCCCTGGCAGGAGGAGCCTTGGGACTGCTGCTGCTGGATTCACACCACTGGATTCACATCACAGTCCTGCTGGTGTGCTGCTCAGTCCCCTAAAATCCAGCATTAATGCTCCCTTTCTCCAAGCCCAGCCGTGTTTGACACTGCTGAGAACTTCTACTGGAAATCTTCCCTGGCTTCTACCTGATCATCACACAGTGCAAACAAATGTATTTTTCAGAGTCACAGAATGGTTGGGTTGAAAGGAGCCTTGAAGCTTACCCAGTCTCACCTGCCAAGGCAGGGACACCTCCCACTAGACCAGGTTGCTCCAAGCCCCAGCCTTGAACATCTCCAGGGATGGGGAGTCAAAAACTCTCTGGACTTCTCCACTGATGCCTTTGTGTGAGCTTAAAATCCTCCTTGCTCTAATGAACTGTGAGGAAAACTGAAAAAGCCCCACTTTTTAGGAGACTTTTGTGAGGAGGGTTTAGAGTTTTTGTGTTGAGGTACAGAGCAGAGTGTAATTTTGTGATCACAGAGCTGTGCTCAGGAGCACAATGTCAGAATTCTGTTTGCAGAGCTCCCTCCTCTTCCTCCCAGGACATGAAAGAGCAGATAAGGAGGGTGAGGTCATCCCAGCAGTGCAGAAATTTCCCAGGCCTGGAGCTGAGCCTGGCTCAGCGTAATCACTTATCCTGAAGTTTCGTTTTGATCTTGGGCTGCAGAACCTGTGGCGTTAAACAAAAGCCCCCCTGGTCCCCATGAGCCATGACAAAACACCCTTTGACCTCTGCTCTTAATGGCTGCATAATGAGCAGTGGAGACACTGAAGCTGCTTTTTCATCCCTGCAAAGATGGGAGCTGCTCACTCCTCTTGCTGTTTACTGGGTGGGGGCAGAGAGGAAGACTCTATCTCCTGTGAGATAAACCAAGAGGAAGATGAAAGCAGCTTTTATTTGTTGCCTGCTCACTTCCATCCTGGAGTGACAGGGATCAGCAGTGGCTGAGTTGGAAACAAGTTTGTGCATCCTGTGTCAGTGTGTGGTGAGCTCTGCTATTGGGAAGTTTGGGAAATACTGAAGCAATAGCCAGGTTCCCTCTTGCAAGGAAGAGTTCTTTGCTTTGATATTAACTCCACTTTTTTTGTGGATATCTCACTGTGAGGTTGTTTTGTTGGTGCTGCCCAGGTGGGAAGCCTCAGGACATTGAGCTGTGGTGGCACTTGTTTGAGAGAACACAGAATTCCTCTCTTGGTGCCTTGAGGTGTGAGCTGGAAAGTTTCAGCGTCCTGGAGAATCATTCCATACATTCTGCCTTCAGTAACTCTCCTGAGCAGTGAAAACACATCCCAAATACCTCCTGTTCTGGCACTCTTGTGTTAGAGCTGCTCACCAGAGCTCGGGGCTGCCATCCTCAGCCTGGCAATAATTTCATGTAGTTTCTGTATTATGGAATATTGATTTACTGTGGAGCATAAAAATGTGCCATGCTCAGCAGAAGGGCCTCTCCAATTGTTAGGCTCCAGGAACACTGCTGCTCAGGAATGTGAAATAAATTTTCCCTTTTAACAATGGGTCCTGATTTGCATAGTGTGTGCTGTGTTCCCCAGGGACTGTGGCACTAATGGGCTGCAGCAGCTCCCCCGCTCGGACCCAAACCCCTCGGTGTGCACTCACACAAAGGGCTTGCTGGGGAACAAGTGTCACAACTCCAACATTTACTGTCTTGTGCTCAGTTCTGTCTGAAGAGCTCACAACACTGAGCACCCCCTTGCATCTCTCCTTCCATGTTTTAACTGCATTATTTCCAGGGAAGCTTGTTTTCCAGCATCCAGAAAGTCCTGCAAGTGTGAGGTGATGCCAGGTGCTGGAGGGACACCAGGAGCTGGGGAAGGCTGCTTGGCTTTGGCAGCAGGCAGTGCTTCAGGACGGAGTTTGCAATGCTCCAGGTCACAGCTTGTGGCTCTTGCTGGTGGTGCTCACGGTGTGTTAGTGAGGATGTCAAACCTCTGCCATCACTTACTGCATCCTCTTAGTGAGCAGGAGGCACTGACCCTCAGCTCTTGAGCGTGCCAGAAGAGTTACAAATCTCTTGGCAAGATCCCACCTTTAATGTGAAGAGGAGAAAAAAATGTGCACAATTTCCATTGGCCTCGTGCTTCTGCCACTTTGTGCTTTCTTGGGGAGGAATTTTAACTCCTGGTGAAAAATCTGAGTGTAGGAAAGGTAATGATTCTCCTGTGCAGCCCAAGCCTACTGGGAAGCTGCTGTAAGCAAAATTATAATATTGATAAAGGACCTTACTCAGCAAAAAGAAGGATGTGCTCCTGGGAGATGTTTGTTGTAAGCTTGAGCAGTTGTGTTTTAGGCATTTTGAGGGAGAAATGGGCATTCTTGGTTCAAAGATTGTAATGTTGATAATGGCATCTTAACTAGAGCTTTAAGGAAAAAATCCTCAATGAACTGAATGCGGTTGGAGTAAACTTTGGTCCTGGTGTAGTGTCACCGTCTCATTCCTGGTTTTAGCTGCAAGGAACTAAGAAACTGCCTTAATTTCTGGGGTGATGTTGGTCAGAACCTGCACATGGGCAGCTCAGGCTGCTGTGGTCTGCCAGCCTGTGAGCGTGTGGAGAGCTTGGAAAAGGGTCCAAGAAATGCTCTTAAAACATGGAATTGTTCTGTGCTGTGCCTCTGGACACTTGGTTTTCCTTCTGATCCCACCTCCTGTCCTGCACCTTCCCTCGCCTTCCCCTTGTCTCCTCACTCCTTTGGCCATGGGTGCTAAGCAGGATTCAGACATGGCCCAAAGTACTTGCATTGGCATAGCTGGAAGAATAAAATCCAAGTTTTTGGCTATTGTCACAGAACAATTGTTGCTGCTGAGGGCTCAAGAGCAGCTGGAGCTGGGAATGGCAGTTTTTCAGACAGTCAGCTGAATAAATGCTTGGGGCAGTGCATAAATGTCATGGTGTAGAGATGTGGGGCTCTTGGATTTGAAATGGCACAGAAGGAGTTCTGAGACCCCCTCTGCCATTCCTGGTGGGAGCTGCTGCCTGTTCCTCTGCAGGTCCTGGTGTTCCTCAGGGATTGCTGGGCTGGGAGAGGCCAGCCCAGACTGGAGTGGCTCAGTGTCCCCCAGTGTCACCTGCAGTGCTCCAGCAGGATCCTGACTGTGGCATGGCACAGCATGCTGTGTCACCAGCCTCCTGTAGTGCCTGGGGCTGTGGAGTTTGCCCTTCATGGAATCCTGGAATGCTTTCAGAGCCCTCTGAGACCATCGTGTGCAGCCCGGGCAGTGCTCTGGGGCTGCTCTGCTGTGGGACCATGGCTGTGTTCCTGCAGAGCCCCAGTGTGACACGGGCTGAGGACGGATGGCTCCTGTAGGGCTGGGGATGCTGATTCACGGGCAGTGCTGCTGCTCTGGGCTAAAACCAGCAGGGAAATCAAACGGTGATTTCTTGTTTACTGCTGAGGAACTGGGTGCTTCTGTCCTGGGGCAGGAGCTTAGCTCAGCCCTGCTCATGCTTTAGGATTTGTGCTCCCAGGTTTTCCCCGAGCAGTGGGGGCTTTTCAGTGGCAATATCTTCACTGCCAGCCGTGGAGGTCCCGGGTTTGTGTAGTTCAGGGATGGAAGTGCCGAGGGGAGCTTGGAGGAGATTGAGCAGCGCCGAGCTCATGCTGGGAATAGCAGAGCCCTGCAAAGCTGCTGCTTGTGTCCAGGGCTGGGGGCGGCTGCTCAGCTGAACAAATTGTTCACTTTGGCTTCTTCACAGGCAGAAATGTTACCATCGGCTAATGAGATTGTTCTCGAGCCCTGTGGGGTTTTCTCTTCCTCCCTCAGAGTCATCCTGAAAGTGAGTTTGGCACAGCTTTACTCCTGCTCCACACACCGACCTGTTTTTGCATTGATCCGATAGAACAAGAATAATAAGAGTAGGATAAAAGCTTGGTGAGCTGCAGAGTGAATGGGAAGAATATATGGGGGCAGGAGCAAGGTGGAAAATAGCTGAATTGTTGTCTTACGGAGGAAAGGTCCCCTCCTGTCCCCCTCCTCTGTCCCAGTGCCAGGTGAGGCTCCTCTGTGACACCCTCCCAGCTTGGCTCTGAGAGTGAGGGATGCTGAGCTGTGTCCCTGGGGGAATCTCAAACTGCAGAGCTTCGAACCACCGTGATTTCTGCCCAGAGCTGTGCAGGAGAGAGGAGTAAACACTGCAGTGGAAGGTGACTGCGTTCCAGGGGACAGCAAAGCCCCTGGGAATGTGCCAGTGCATTGGGAGGAGGGGAGCAGATGGGAGTGCCTGGAAAGCTGGAGCTGTGCTGTGCACTGATGTGTGAGTGTCCAGCCCCGAGCTGCCCTGGGCTGTGCCTCCTCCTGGCAGCGCTGCCAGAGGCACTCTGTGCTTCCAGAGAATCCCTGCCACGGCTGTCCCAGCTCCAGCTTGGCTGCCTGCACAGTGCCTCAGCCTTCCTGTGCTGTGCTTCTCTCTCTCCTGGCAGCCACTGTTTCTTCCAGCGTGACCTGTTATTCCTCATGTAACATCAAGATGCTTTGGGTTTGCTCAAGTGCTTGGAGTGGCAGAAACAATCTCCCTCCAGACCCCGTGGCTGTTTCTCATTCATTCTGCTGATTCCTAGAAGTGCTTCTGATAATGTAGATCCCCTCCAGCCTGTAAGTTCCCAATCTGAAATCAGTTCTAGCTCCATTTTGCTCCATGTCATTACCAGCATGGTTTAGCAGCAGCTGGTGAATCTGCTCTGCTCACTTTGCAGCTGGGCCTTTAGTAGGGCAGTCTCCTGGTGAAAAATAAGTCTGCTAATCTCTAATTCCCTCGGTTTGTTGGGGCTGTCTCTGCCTGCCTGGTTGGAATTCAGCTGCATGGACTCAGCAGAAAGCAGCACGGTCTGGTGGGCGGGTGGGCTGACTGAGGGATTTAAAGCTGAGACTGAGATTGGATTTTGGGAAGAAATCCTTCCCTGAGAGGGTGGGCAGGGCTGGCACAGGTGCCCAGAGCAGCTGTGGCTGCCCCTGGATCCCAGCCAAGGCCAGGTTGGAAACTGGGACTGGAACACCTGGGCAGTGGAGGTGTCCCTGCCACGGCTGGGGCTGGAGCTGAGTGATCCCTGTGCCAGGCCTGGCCACCCCCACAGGGAGGAATTGCTCCCCAATATCCAATCTAACCCTTCCATCTATCACTTTGAAGACATTCCCCCTTTCTGTCAATCCATGCCCTTGTGAAAAGTCCCTCTCCGCCTTCCTTGTAGGCTGTCTGCAGGTTTAGAAGGACAGGAGAGGGCAGGTGGAGGTTTCAGGTCCCTGGTGTCACTGCAGGACGTCACACTCTGTGTTGTGCATGGTCGCTCCTTTCTAATGCCAGATGAGAAAGAACCATTTTCACCAAATGCTTGTGGAGGCATTAAAGCTGAGGAATTTCTGCAGGTCCTTCCCAGAACTGATCCCATGGGGGAACATCCCTGCCACGATTGTGCTGCCAGATCCGCGCAGGGAAGGGTGGGACCGAGCTGGGAAAGGCTCAGTGCTAAATATAGAGGCACGCTACGCTCGGTGCTGTTTTGGAAAGTGTGGCTGAGCCATCATTCTGATCCTCCCCTCCTCCTGTGCCGCAGGGTGTCAGAGGATGAAGTGTACATTACTGTGTTTCGCTTTCTTGGGTTATTTTTGGTTCAAATCCAGTGGGTTTTTCTGGGGTAGGATGTGTCCTGATTTTAAGGTGAGGAGCAGGTCTGCTGCTGCTTGTGCTGCCATGTCACTTAAGAAACTAAATGGATTTAAAACTATTTTTTTCATACTTAATCTCAGTTTCTCTGTGATCTGAGTGAAAGAATGGGCTGCATTTAACAGCACAGGCCAGTGTTCCAGCAGGCCGAGGTGCTTGGTAGTGTTGGGAACTGGCACTTTGGATGTGCTCTCAGCAGCATTTGATCCTAAAAACAATTCCCAGGGCTCTGTGGATCCCCAAAGAGCAAACTGCTGACATCTGGTTTTCCATGGGAGATATTCCAGAGGGAAGGCAGAAGGCAGCAGATGCCATTGCCTGTGTGGGAATGTGGCCTCAGCTCCCTGGCTGGCAGGGACATCCCCGGGCCAGAGGTGCAGCAGCAGTGTGGATAATGTGCCTTGTTCTAAATGCATGGCTTTCACTTGCTTTGAAACAACCAACTCCTCCTCTTCAGCGTGTTTCTGTCAGTTGATTTGAAACTTGTAATAACCCTGGGGATTTTTGGTATTAATTTCATTTTTAGGCAAGTGCATTTGGTAGCAGTTATGCCTAAATCAGATTTTTTGAAGAACTTGATGATTTCTGCTTCTTCCCATCTCTGCAGCTGGGGCTGCCTCAGTACAAAACCTCACTGACCTCGTGCTGCCTCTGCTGTCATGGCTGGTTTCAGCTCTCAAATGGGTTAATCTCAGCAGAAGACTTTCTGGTTTGATTTTGGAGGAAACATCTGGACATTGCTGTGGCTCCCCTGCCCCACGTGCTCTGGCTGCTTCAAAATTGCTACACACAAAAGGAGGGGGAGATGGGCAAAGGGAATTATTTTGTGATTAATTTCTTAATTGCTAAGGATCCAGATGTGGCAAAGGCTTTGTGCAGCAGCACTGGGTTTGTCAGCACTTTCTGCTGATGCTTTGTTTCCACACCATGTCGGGGTTTTCTTCCTCTCTGGGCAGCCTTAATATTTACCCATGGGAATCAGGATACTTAGGGTGTATTTTCATGATATTGTGGCTTTGAACGTGGAGAGTGGAGCCGTGGATTTATCCATTCCTTACCTTCTTTGTGTTCCTTCCTGCCCTGGAGAGCAGCAGCAGGGACTGAGGGTGTTTTGATGGCAGTTGATGTTATTTCCTGGTTTCTTTATTTGCTTGGTCCATGCATCAGATGCAGAAAGCAGGTTTGCCTTGCTGTTCTGCTGTGTCCTCTGCAGCACATCATTGCAGGGGAGCAGCAAGGCAAGGCTGGCCCTGCTGGTCCTTTCCAACCTCTAAACCCCGGCAGTGGTGGCTGTGAAACTTGGCACTGAGGTTTAATTGTGGCCACATGGTATGAGCCACTGTTCAGGTATATCTGGGGGCTGATGCCAGAGACTTTCTTTGGAGACTTCAGTCCCTGGGTTCCAGAAGATGTTGGAATATTGGGTGCAGGGCCATGGCCCTTGCAGCACGTCTGTAATGATCAGTGGTGGGATGGGTCAGTCCTGGCTCCAGGATGGAGCTGCTGCTGTGCCTGTCAGTTCTCCTGGGTTGCTGTGGGCTGTGCAGTCATTCTCTGGGGTTGCTGTGGGCTGTGTGCTGGGTGTCCTTGTGAGGACAACGCTGTGTGGTCAGTTCTCCTGTGTTGCTGTGGGCTGTGTGCTGTGTGTCCCCAAGGATAACGCTGTGTGGTCAGTTCTCCTGTGTTGCTGTGGGCTGTGTGCTGGGTGTCCCCAAGGATAACGCTGTGTGTCCTTGCAGGAGGCGCAGGGCAGAGTGGAGATGGGCAGCAGATCGCGCTGCCATCGTCAGCCGCTGGAACTGGCTCCAGGCGCACGTGTCGGACCTGGAGTACCGCATCCGCCAGCAGACCGACATCTACAAACAGATCAGAGCCAACAAGGTGAGAGCAGAGGGAGGGCCGGGCCCCTGGGCTGCTGTGGGGCCTGCTGCTGGCTCCCTGACATCCACTGGGCTCCTGGGCCTGCTGCAGGGCCTGCTGATGGCCCCTGACACCTCACTGAGCCCCTGGGCTGCTGTGGGGCCTGCTGCTGGTCCCTGACACCTCACTGATCCCCTGGGCCTGCTCCTGGGCCTGCTGATGGTCCCTGACATCCCACTGGGCTCCTGGGCTGCTCCTGGGCCTGCTGACACCCCGCAGTGGCAGTGGGGATGGGAACTCAGATGCTTTCCCCTGCCTCTCTCCCACAGCAGATTGCAAAGCTGTGACTAATGGTAATGCAATTTGGCATGGGCTGGGTGTAATTCCTGTCCCTGCTTCAGTATGATAGCGTGGAGGGAGCAGTACCTTGCTTTAGAGTGAGTCTGTGCTGCTGAGCAGAGCTGCTGCTGTTGGATTGTGATGCTGTTCCACATCACTCAAGCCTTTCTCTTTTTCTTTGATATTTTTAAAATACCTTCCCATTCTTTCTTTTTGGGAGTAGCTGAAGATGGGGATAAGAAAAATTAAGTGGAAAAGGGAGTGGCCTGTGGAGGAAGTTAGTTCAGATGGTATCTGAATAGGCTTAAAATTGAGTCTGTTCCATTTAAAAAAGATCATTTCTTGGTGCTGACCTTTCTCGGTGGAAGGAATTTTTTTTTTAGCATTGCTCTCGGTGGGAGAATGGGGGAGAGCAGAGAAGGGATGAGGAAGGGATTGTTATGGAGACTTGTTCAGGCATGCACATCTAAATGTCAGGCCTTGGAGGGAGGAATGTCTGGAGTTTGTGGCAAGAAGGCTCCTGGTATTGCATCAACTGAGAGATCCTCAGGAATTCAGTCTGGCAAAGGCCTTTCCCAAGATGTGTGCTGCTCTGGGGGTGGTGGGGAGAGGCTGACAGGGGGTGGAAATCAGCAGAGGGAGACTGGACTTTGATGCAGCTGTGTAGAAAAACAGCCTTAATTGAGTGAGTGAGGGCTCTAAATGAGTAGGTGGAAGAGCATGGCTTGTGAGCAGAATCCATTACTGAGAGCAGGGCAGAAGGCTTCTGGGAAGTGAGCAAATGAATGATTCTTCAGAAAGAATCATCTTCTTAAAGCTGACAGTGCAGCATGGTTTTTAGTACAAAATACAAAATAGCTGAACATCTATATTCTAAAAGTTAAGTAATAGAAGAAACGAGAAAACTCAAGTAATGATGTGGAAAGTTCAGGGCTTTCACAAGGTGAGGACAACTTGACAGGCTCATGAAATGGCCTGATAATGGCTCCAGGCATCCCCTGTGTTTTTATCTGAGGCTGCAGCCTCAAGGTCTGGAAGGAGGTTCTGGCCAACAGGATCATCCTCTGATTTGTTCAAACCAGAACTCATCTGTGATAAACCAAAACATGAATTAGGGTGCAGGGGCATTCAGAACTTGAGTGTTTTGGGTAGTGGCTGTTCTGCCTGAAGAAGGACAAAAACAGAGCCAGAGTTTCACATTCCCCATCTCTGACAGGGCTTGCTGGAGATTATTCTTGCACCCAGCTGTCGTTACCTTGATGTCATTGAGCTCTGGGTTGTTTGTAGAACAGATTCTGTTTGCACCAATGAAAAACTAGAGAGCCTCTTAAAAGAGAAATGAGAATAGGAGAAACAAGCCCATGTTTCAGTAACACACGAGCTTGTTGGAATGGATTTGGCTTCAAATTGTACAGGGAAAACAGTTAAAGAATTTGGAAACACCTTGTTTTTTCTATCAATATAACTTAACTCCAGCTTATTTGGCCATAAGGAGGTTAAAATGTAGCTGCTTCATGAACTCGGAATTCTGCAAGTTCTAAAGTTCAAAGAAATTTGATATCATTCTTTTTTAGGTTAATTACCTTTATATGTTGGAGTTTACATCCCAGTGTACCCTTCAAGAAAGACACATTGCTGTGTCAGATCAAAGCAGGGAAAGGACGAGGCAGTCAGAAATAACCCTGTGTTGTGAGAGTAAACTCAGCCTGGGTGTCTCAGCAGGAATTGTGCTCTGGGCACGTTGGGATTGGCTCAGAGAGAGCTGAGCTGTGGAGGAAAACACAAATGAGAGGTGTGTGCTCGGGCTGGCTGGAGAATACCCAGCTGCAGCTTTGAGGGGAGCCCTGCAGCTCTGTCCCCTCTCCAGGTTCTCCAGGCTCACTGTGCTGGGACACACTGTGGGACACACAGAATTCTTTTCAGGGACTGATGTGTCTGTCATTATCTGAGCAGCCCCTTCACAATTCTTTGTTTGACCAAATGCAGCTCCTTGAGGCTTCTCTGTCCTGGGCTGTGTTCATGGCCTGTAGGTTCCACCAGCTCCCTAACCCCTGGCACATTTTGCCCTGCTTTGTTATAATACAGCTCAGGATATGCATAATTACAGTGATTTTATTTCACTTGGGGTTGTTCTGAGAGCAAAGCAGTCCTGCCTTTAGATTAAACTTCAGTTAAACAGAAAGAGGAGAGCATCAGTTGAACCTGATAAAACAGTGCTCAGGCCCTGTGCTTTGTCCCACTAAGTTTCTAGCAGGATCTTCCTTTCCTTACTGAATTTTTGTAAATACCACTTCTTGGGAGGGGGAGGTCTGCTGAGAGTAAGAGGTTTGTAGATGTTTGCCAGCTGCTCCAGGTTGCTGTGGTGCAGGTTCCGTGGTGTGTGATGTGAGCCCTGCTCTGTGCTCCAGCTCTCTGTGTGTCCCTGGAGCTGCTCCTGGGGCTGCCCCAGCCTCTGTCCTTCCTCTCTGAGCTGAGCTCAGCTGAGCTGAGCTGTCAGGAGAGGCAGGCAGCAGCAGGGGATCGGCTTTGGCAGCACATCTGGAATTGCTGTGCAGTTCGGGGGCACCGTGGGTGCACGTTCCCCGTGCACACCAGAGGATGTGCAGTTAATGGCTGTTCTCTCTTGCAGGGGCTGATAGTTCTTGGTGAAGCTTCGCCCCCCGAGCCTGCAGTGGAGGATTCCCGTCCCGTTCGAGCTGAAGTGAAGCTGGAGCCTGGGGCTGAGCGCCTGGTGAGTGCAGCCCTGGCACTGCGGAAAGGAAAGGAAGGGAAGGGAGGGGAAGGGAAGGGAAGGGAAGGGAAGGGAAGGGAAGGGAAGGGAAGGGAAGGGAAGGGAAGGGAAGGGAAGGGAAGGGAAGGGAAGGGAAGGGAAGGGAAGGGTCCTCCCCGAGCTGTGGGCCCGGGGGTTGCTCCAGCCGTGGCACTGACTCTGGAGCAGCTCCTCCAGTGACTCCAGGTGGGAATCACTGATCCTGCTCTGCATTATTTTGGGGTTGATAAACAGTAGGATTTAAGCACCTTTTAGAACTGAGTTCCTGGGGGCACCTTTGTAATATGCATTAGTATTTTGTGAAGCTTTAAAATCCCAACTAATCCTTTTCCTCCAGCAAAAAAGTACCTCAAACTGAGAGCAGCATGATTAGCAAAGGCTGCTAAAGATGTAGCTATTTAATATCTGCCTGAGCATTCCCCCTTGGAAAGGGCACTAATGATTGCAGTGAGATGCACTGGAAACTATGCAGAGTGCCAGGTATTTATTATTTAATGCAGAAATGTAGGGCACAGACTAAAGGCTTGCCTGTGATTGCTCTGGATCCTGGTTTGCATCGATGTGTGAACATGGAGAGTTTGGGAGTTGTGCTGGAGTGGCAGAAGGGGGTCCCTAAAACTCCTGCAGGTTCTGCTTGGCACTTTGTGGTGGCTGCTCCTGCAGCCCTGTGTGCCTCCTTGGGTGTCTGTTCCCCTTGCACAGGGACTCCCCCGTCACTGCACACTGCCAGCTCCTCTCTGGCACTGCTGGAAGTGTCACCCCTGGAACCGCCGCCTCCGGCACCCAGCCCCTGCGTTTGTGCTTAATTAGGGCTGCTCATTAGGGCGGGCTGTTGAGTCAGAGCCCTGATCTGCTCCGAGCCAGAGATTACCCAGAGACGTTCGGTGCTGAGGGCTCTTTCTGGAAAGGGATCTCTCCTGGAGAGGTGTTATCACTGTGGCACCCTGCAGCCTTTCCCCCAAACGGGCAGAGTGAGAGAAATGAGCAGTGGGGCAGAGGGAGGAACCATCGAGGCTTCTCCACAGTCCCTGGGTCTCCTCCTGTCCCGAGTGCCTCCCCTGGCTCCGTGTCCTTGGGCAGCAGCTCCTACGTGGGATGGGGCTGATAATCCCCACCAGGAGCTAATCCTATCACCACTGAGGGGAGGGCTTTGCAAATCAGGCCTGGGAATATCTTCTGGGAAATGGAAGCTTGGGAAGTGAATAAATACTTTTGCCTCAAGATGGAAATAATGTGAAGCCCTGAAGACATAATTTGGTGTTGATTTTGGTTCCTTGGATTGCTTGTCTAGTGAGGGGCTGCACTTGAAATATTTAGCTAGGGGCTATATCTAGTAGTAGGTGGAGGTCTGAACCTGCCTGATTTTGTTAGGGTTTTTTGGGAGCACAGGGGACGTTCCTGGTGTTGGCTCAAGCCCTGATGTGCACCAGCAGATGTGCTACAGCTGAACCTTTGACACCCCCAAGGAGTCCCAGGGATCCTGAGGACCTGGAATTCAGACCCAGAACACATGGAGGAGCTGAGTGAGGAGCAGGCTGTGATGCTGGGGCCATGGATGCTGCTGTGGATCCAGCCTGGAGGACAGCAGGGCCTTGGGAGGCGCTCCAGGAGTGGAGTGAGAGTGCAGGAGGTGTTGGCTCTGCTGTGTGCAGCGTACACCCATCCCAGGGTGATAAAGGGAGCCTGGGCTGCTCCTGATAAACACAGGGGGATTGAAATTCCAGCTCCTCCAGAGGAAGCACTGAGTCCCTCTGCTGCTATCTTGAACCACCAAGACAGAGCGAGCTCTTGGAGAAGAAGTTCCTCCTTTCAACCCCTTTGTGGAGAGGAAAATAAACGATTTCAAAAGAGCTCATGAGTCATGAGCACCCGCCCTGCTGCCCCAGGGGTGCCTCTGGCAGGGCTCACGTGGAGCTCAGCCCTGCCAGGCCTCTGGAAAGCAGAGGGAAAGTGCTCAGCCCCTGCATGACTTCACCTGGCGGGGCTGCTGGCTTCACCTGCTGCCTCAGGTGTGACCTGAGCGTGCTGCTCTGTCTCTCTGCGTGGCAGACTTGGTCTCGACCTGTCTTTGCTCCCCCACAGGAGAAATGTCTCTTTTAGCAGAAGTGTAAAAATCCCTGCAAAGTTCCTCAAACAGGCCCAGGCAGAAGTTGTCTGAGTTGTTAGAAATTGCTCTTCCCTGGGTGACTCAGTCTCTGCTCTTCTGGAAACTGTAAATCCAGCACTGCCATGGCCTGGTTGTGCTGTTTATCGAGTTGGGGGGTGATTGCAGGGCACATTTAATCACCACAATCCAGATGGGTTTGGGATGGAGTCAGGGCCAGGCAGGGGGTTTGGCTGACCATCTGTGTGGTGTCAGAGCTCTGCTTTTGCCTTTCTTGTTGGTACTTGAGCCACATCACCCCTGTGTGTGCTCAGAGTGGGAGCCCCAGCGAGAGGCAGGGCAGGGAGAGTGGGAAGTGCTGCATGAAGGAAGAAATCAAGTTTAACCCCAGGGAGAGGAGCATGTCTGACACAAAACCAGGGCTGAAGGTGGTGGATGCCAGAGGCGTGGGCACACTGGTGGGCTGCCCCAGGGTGGGAGCAGGAATTCACTGGTGGGAGGTACAAAGCCAGTGTGTCCTTGGAGCCTTGGTGACAATGCTGCTGCTCCCTGCAGAGCCAGGGCTTTGTGGTTCAGGCCTCAGACAGAAGGCATTGGGGAGCACTGGGTTTTTAACTCAGTTTTTACTCACTTGGCTCTGCCAGAAAGGTGTTTCCAGCTTTGTATGTATCCAGCACTTTCAGCACTGCAGTCACCCTGCTCCCATCCCAGCCCCACAGCCTGGGTTCACACTCATTTTAAACACTCCCTAAAATGCTGTTTGGACTGTGTTTTTGCACAGGCAGTAAGTTGAAATGCAAATTCAGTTTTGCAAGTCAGTTCCCCTCTCCTTCCCTCCCTGTTTTCCCCCACAGTGCTGAGGCAGGAACTCTCAACCACACAGCTCAGAGCAGAAACCAAACTGCAGGAGAGGCTGCAGAGCTTTACAGGTGGTGATGAACTTGTTTGCACCATGGAGACAAAATGCTAAAATCTCCTAAAGCCCTCAGCCTTTCATGCTGCTGGTTGCCTGAGGGGAATTAAAGTCCTTTGGATCTTGGAATAAAAGCTTCTGTGTACCCATCTCTGAGATCTCCTGATGTCCCTGCTCTGCTCATGCACTGACTCCTGAGCCATGGTGTTTGGAAATCCATGGCTGCAGTGCAGAATTCTCAAACAGAACCAAGAATAAGCATTGTGGCTGTTTAAGAAGCTTTTATTAATTTATGTTTTTCTCCCCCTTCCTCAGAGTGTGTCTGGATCCCAGCCCCTGGAAAACTTGGGTATTCCTGCTGCAAATACTCCTGAATCCCACCCTGCCAAGCCCTGTGGAGCACCAAGACCTGTCAATGGAGTTATTAACACGTAAGCTCTGGATATTCTGCAAGAATCTGCTTTTATGACCAATTTCCCAGGCTCTGACTGGGTTGTAAGTGGGGTGGTGATGGTATAGGTGGTGTCTTTTTTCAAAAAGCACAGTGGTACATCATGCCTGGAAACATTTTGGAGGAGATTGCTTGCTTGAGGTTTTCTGCTGCATTGTTTTGCTGAAAATGGAATTAAACTGAGCTGTGTTTACATGAACAAGCCCTGCAGGCAGCTGTGCACTGAGCATGGGCAAAACTTCTTTCTTTATGAGTAGTTTTAATACATCTGCAAATTGTGTGATTCAAAGGTACTAATGCTCTGCTTGCAGAATTATCTGTTACCACTGACCCACTTCATTGCAGTTATGGAGGAATCACATTGATCTGGGGAGTCAAACTTCCTAAATTCTGTATTTCTCCAGGCTCCTTTCGTTTAGAAAGCCTTGAAGTGGGTAAATGAAAACAAGTGCAAGACATTCCCCGATGCTATGGGGTTGAACCACTTGAAAACCCTTGAAGACATTGCACTTGCTCAGTGCCTTGAGGAGGCAGGGAGGAAGAGAGGGGAAAGGGATGGAGGGATGGATGGAGGGATGGATCCTGCCCCGGTGGATGGAGCAGATCAAGGAGCCCAGGGCTGCAGCTGCAGCACTGCAGGCTCTGACAGAGCCCTTTGTGTCCCTGCAGCCTTTGAACTGCACAGCTCACACCACAGGGCTTTAATGTTCTGCATTTTTAGCAATGAAACACTGGCAGAACAGACATGAAAAGGTTCCACAGATGAGGCACTGCTGTGCTGGGGTCTGCCCGGGGCACGGGGCAGTGATGCCAGGGCTCTGCATCCTTTGTGCCTCAGAGAGCTTGATGTTAACACTGCACCTTCCTGGGGCCACTGCTACCACGGGCAGAGACCTCAGATATTCATCTGAAACAGTTTACACCAGGGTTAAGTATTTTTCTATCGAATTAAATGTTCTCTGGCATTTAGACTCATGAAAACCTCTTGTCTTAAGATTCCTCCAACTCTCATTCTGGAGGAAGCTGAATTCGGGTTAAAGCTGCTCAGGTCTAGAGTGGCTCTTGCTCTGTGGCTTTCAGTGCTGGTTTTTTGTGCAGAGCTTCCAAAGTTATTTTGTCAAAGGTTCAGTCATGGGAGAGTGGAAGGTGCCTGAAGTACAAGCAGAAAATGAGTTGGTTTAATAACCATGAACTGCAGAGCTCTGAACTCGGCTTGGAGCGTTGGCCCTGTGCAGGAATAACCGTGTTTGTGTGCTTGTCGTGTGCAGTCTGCAGCCTGGCCTGGCAGAACACACTCAGGGAGATGGCCAGGAGGCCGAGGAGCTGCTGCTCAAGCGGCAGCGGGCGCCGGGCGCCGACGCCTCCTGCGTGGCCGCGCGCACCCGCCCCGTGCTCAGCTGCAAGAAGCGCCGCCTCGTCCGACCCAGCTCCATCGTGCCCCTCTCCAAAAAGGTCAGTTGGGCCTCTCCTGCCCTTCCCTTGGAAAAATGGGGAAAAAAAAACCAGCAGGAAGGAAGAGCAGGACAGCAGAGCTTTAAAGGCTGTTGGGAAAGCAAAGGAGAAGTTGTGGCAGGTTGGGAGATTTCTCTGAGCTGTCCCTGCAGGGAGGATGCTGAACTCGAGAGGTGAACTCAGGGCCAGGTAGGTCAGTGTGGCGCAGTCTGAGCAGGAGGAAGAAGCCCTGAGCAGTCAAGTATCAGGAAACCTTAACTCGGACACAGGAATTAGAAAAGTTCAGGAGCTCTGTGCTGCCCAAGGGAAAACCACAGCTGCTTGCCCAGGCACAGCTGGGATAAGTGCCCTGCCTCTTCCTGTTTTGTTCTCTTTGTTATTCGTTTTATACTCCTCTCCCTTATGCAGAATTCATTCCATGGAAATGCAGTTTATTGCCTGTATGAGGAAGGGCCATGTTTAATTCTTTGCATTTTCCCTTAGGAATACCATAAACTGTCAGTTGGAGGGAAAACAGTGAGACTGGGAGGAAATGAGGCCCTTTATTTGTGCATGCAGAGCCATCATGGCAAAAATCCACTTACCTTTGAGACAGTGCTTCAAGTTTAACTTTCCCACAAGAGTTGGGGGTTTTTCACTGCGGGTGTTTGGAAGAGAAGATCCAAAAGCAGCATTTTTTTGAGGAAAATAGATTCTTGCTCAGCTGAGTCAGCTTTAACTGATCACTTATGTGCAGCTTTATCTGGGGTATTTCTGGGAGAGCTCTGCAGTGATTCCATGCAGGATCTTCAGTGGTTTGGAAGTTGAACTTTCTCCTGGTGGATGCTGCCGTGTGCACTCAGTGCTTGAAGAATTGGCTGTAAATTCTGTGTTAGATCTTTGTTGTTGTCATCAAACACATCTGGTAATCAGAGATGGTTCAGAAGAGCAGTTCCAGGGCATTTCTGAGTGCTCCTCCAGCCATTCCAGAGACAGCTGAGTCATGGCCAGGTTGCTCCAGAAATTCCATGGCCAGCTCCACGCTCCTGGCTGTGGATTGAACTTTCCACGAGCATTGTGGAGTTCTTGATCCTGTAATGGTTTTGTTGTTTTCCTCACCATTTGGTGCACACTTTCCTGGGAGTTTGTGCCCAAAGCTGGGGGCAGCTCCCTGCTGGCAGGATTGCCTCTCTCCTTGCTCAGCCATCCTGGTTAGAAAGCCCTGTGGGCTTCATCTTTATTACTTTTTTATTAATTAATTAATTAATTCCCAGCAGTGGTACAGCACTGCTGATTCATGCTCACTTTTGGATCCATCACAACCTCCACATCCTCTGGGCAGAATTTCCAGAGGTTACTGCAGTTACTGCTACCTCCTCCTCTCTGGGCACTGCATTTGCTTCTTGCATTTGCCCTCAGTGAATTATATTTGATTTATTTTAGATAATTTTCCTTAACTTGTAACCAGGAGTGGGTTTCCAGCTCTTTCCTTCCCAGTGCAATGTTATTTGCTGTGGATATTCTCTCCTGTCCTTCAAGTCATTCGTGGAAATTGTTTGAATAATTGTGACTCAGAGCAGGTTTCTGCAGGATCCAGGTTAATCCATTCTTCCATTTTGCTGGGGAATCAGGGGCTGTTTTCCCTGCATGGGATCTATATCCACTTGCAGTGGTTTCACACAAATGAAGTCTCTAAATCTGGAGTTGAGACCCTGGCCTGGCTGAAGGAGCAAGGCTGAGCAGCACCTTTGTCACCCTCCTGGCATGCAGTGATGGCTCTGACCCACTGCAGCTAAAAACAGCTTCTTCCCCCTTCTCTGACAGCACAATTGTGCTGCCTCATGCTTTTTATAAATGAGGTTTCAACCTTGATAAAATTAAACACTTTTAGTCAAATTTAGCAGCTGTTAAACTGTCTGTGCTTGTAACTCGTAGTTTTCAGTTGTGTTTATGCAAAGTGAAAGCATCCTCTTGTGAGGCCAGACTAAATTAACAGGTTCTGTACAGGGTAGAGAAAAAATGGGGGTGTGTATGTGTGTGCATATATATATATAATTATATTATATATAATTAATCTTGAATGTATGATACATTTATATTGTGTTTAAGTATTATTTTATAGCTATTTATAAACGTCACATAACAGCTATTCAAGATAATAAATGATACAGAAGTAAAATTAATTTATTACATATTTATTGATAATCAAATGTAACTGTAATATATAATATACCGGTTTGATTTTAGATATTTTATATGCATACATAGTATGTATTTATATTTATTAAATAGATAGGAATATTTAAAAAGTAAAGCTGCTTTTGGGGTGTTTTCCATGAGCTGTCCCAGCTGTGTGCAGGGCCCCTGGGCTGGCTGTGACGTGTCCCTGTGTCCCTGTGCAGGCCCTGTCAGCTGGAGGGAGAATAGTGAGAATTGCAGGAAGTGAGGATCTTTATTTGTGTGTGCAGAACCATAATGGCAAAAATCTGCTTCTCCTTATTCCCTGTGTCCCTCTGTCGTGTTCCCTTGTCCCTTTTCCCCCTGTGCCCCTGTCCCCCTTTTCCCCTTTTCCCCCTGTCTCTGTGTTTCTGTCCCTCTGTCTCTGTGTCCCCTTTTCCCCCTGTCCCTTTTCCCCCTGTCCTTGTCACTGTCCCTGTGCCTTTTTCCCCCTGTCCCCTTGTCCCTTTTCCCCCTGTCCCCCTGTCCTGTCCATTTTCCCCCTGTCCCTGTGTTTCTGTCTCTGTGTCCCCTGTCCCCCTGTCCCTTTTCCCCCTGTCCTGTCCCTGTGTCCCCTGTCCCTTTTCCCC
>VRYO01002780.1:71870-106624 GCA_009812075.1 Sialia sialis | reverse complement strand
CCCTACTCCGTGTCCCCAGCCCCTGTCCCCAGCCCTGTCCCCAGCCCTGTCCCCAGCGCCTGTTCTTTCTTACCTTGCCACCTCCTGGCTGGTGCTTCAGGTTGTCGGTGGAGCCGATTTTGGATTTGACGTTTTTGAGGTCGGGCATGGGCGCGGCGGCGGGCTGCACGCGGGTCTTGGCAGAGGCCGGGGATTTCGGGGGGGTGCGAACCACGGCCACCTTCTTGGGCTCCCTGGCTGGTGGGGTGGGCAGAGAGGGGGTGCGGGAGCGGCTGCCCGGGGTCCCGGGGGAGCCGGGGCTGCTGTAGCCGCTTCTGTCTCCAGACCGGGGCTGCTCACCTGCATTTGCACAGAGCACGGCCCGCTCAGCCCCTGCCCGGAGCCCCCCTGCCCCATAGCCCACCCCTCACCCCGGGGCAGGGCCGGGGGGGCTGCGCTCTCCTCCGCTCCCTTGGGAAGGAAAAACTCAAAGGCAATTCCCTAAGAGCCCGGAAGGAAGATGCTCTGACTGCCTGGATCATCAGTGAAATCCCCACCCGAGCGTGGCACGACAAGTTACAGGCACAAGACACTCAAAACTACTTTTCTATGAGAAATTTGGAATTTCACAAAATTGTTTTCTGTCATTAACTAAGGCTGATCGCTGAGCAGCTTAGCACTGTCCCCAGTTTGAAAAGGAAATGAAAGAAGAAAAGAAGACCCTTAAACATCACCTTTCTCAGTCTTTGCTGCTGCAGGAGGTGGTTTTTTCTGCTCCTTTCTGCCTGTTTAGTGAATGAGAAAGATGCTTAAACATAATAAAGCTGGAAAATTAATTGATTTAAGGTTTTATGCAGCTCTAGCTAAGTATGAAATATATGTATATATCCAGTGAAATGCACCATTTTAATGGAAATTCACAATGCCTGATGCTTTCTGGGGTTTTCTTCTCTGAGCATAATGGGCTAATCTCCATTCCTGCAATCGAAGAATTGATCCTCTTGCCCCTGGTCTTTGTGAAATAGCATCAGAGAGAGAACGAGTAGATGGATTAAAAAAAAAAAAATGGAACTGCCTAAACCTTCCAAATGTGAGGAACTCCCAGAGGATAAAGCACTGGCCTCTCCTACCCACTGCAGACTGACCACGGGGCACTGGGAGGGCTCGGTCCAGAGGGAACATCCCAGGACAGGGCTGGGCTGGGCCACCAAGCCCTGGCACTGCCCAGCAGCAGCACCCAGCCACCAGCACACGGAGCCAGCGTCACCTACCGGAGCTGGGAGGGGTCTTGGGGGCCGTGGGGGTCTTGGCCGGGATGCGGGTGGCGTTGCTGGAGTTCCTCTGCGCCTGCCCCGCGCGCGCCTTGGAGCCAGCCCTGGCCTCGGGGCCCTGGGGACACACAGGGACAGCAGGGAGGGGTGTGACCCCTGGGAACACAGCACCTCACACAGGGACAGGTGTGACCCCTGGGAACACAGCACTTCACACAGGGACAGGTGTGACCCCTGGGAACACAGCACCTGTCACAGGGACGGGTGTGACCCCTGAGAACACAGCACCTCACATCTCAGAATGCCAGGAACACCAGGAACACCCCAGGTGCTGCCCCAGGTGTTGCCAGGAACACCAGGAACATGCACAGGTGCTGCCTGGAGTGCCAAAAACACCCCCAGGTGCTGCCCCAGGTGTCAGGAACACCCCAGGTGCTGCCAGGAACACCAGGAACACCCCAGGTGCTCCCCCAGCCCCCCCTTACCTTGGCCCTGGCTGGCTGCCCTGCAGGGCTGCCAGGCCGGGGGGAGGCACAGCCTGGGCTGCAGGGAGGTTTCGGAGGGGCTGCATGCCGGAGCGGGGGCGTGGAGCCAGGGGGTTTGGCAGGACAAGGTGAGCATGTCTTGGATGTGGAAATGAAATAAAACAGGAACAAAAACAAAAGAAAATCAGCGTGGGAGGGAAATTAAATGGGATTGGAGACATTAAACAGGATTAGAAGGTGCAATAAGAGCTAGGTGTGGGGTAGGGACTGCCAGGGCTGAATGTAGAGAAATAACCAATTTCTGTGTTAGAGAATAATTCTATTACTCATCTTTAACTCCTCACCCACTGAATTTACCCTCAGCTTGTTCATTATCCCACTCAGGCACTGACCAGGACAATGGCCAGTGAGCTGAACCTCCTCCAAATTTCCAGTGTGACAGATCATGTTTACCTTCTGGAATTTACCCTATATAAATATATATATATATATATATATATATATATATATATATATATAAAATACACTCTGCTCCTCCCCCAGAACACAAATCAGGAGCTGGATTGGATGATTCTTGTGGATCCCATCCAACTCAGGTCATTCTATGACCTGCAAGGCCTAGATTATTTAATTTAATGTTATAATTACATGTTTTGTTCTTTTCACAGTTATGCTTGTCCCCTGCTTTTCAGTCCTGGGCTGAGGAAATGATTTCTCCAGCCTCCCACCCAACCCCATGAGCCACGGGTCTGATTTAGATTTGGACCATTTCCTCACCCTCAGAACCCATGGATTGCACCATCCAAACCCAGGGGAGGGAAGGAAAAATAAAACCACTCTTGAAAACAAATGGAAGAATGGAACATGATGGGAAGGTTTCCTAAGAGGCAGGGCAGGAGAGCAGCCAGGAACACGGACAGGTGTCATCCTGGCTTTGTTTCTTAGCTTACCTTGGATTTCTTTTCATCACCTTCAGTCCCTTCCTTGTCAACACGACCTGACAGATGGAAACACACAGTTACACCTCTTGGGACTGGTCCTGAACTCCAGAGATGACAGCACACTGCTGGGGACTGTCCCTGCTCTCCCTTAAACCAAGCACTGTTCTTAGAAATGTGACCAAGACACATCTCCTGCAGCAATCCTCGCACCACAAACACATTCCTTCTGTGCTAGCAGATGATCTGTGTTAGTCAGCACTGCAGAGCAGACACACCAAGGTTTGTGTGACAGCATTTACCCAGATTTCACCCAGCTCCTGCAGATCCATCCAGCTCAGGACAGAAAGTTCCCTTCAACTCTACAGAGTCTGAAACACCCACTTGTTCTAACGATCATATAAACAGAGACTCAGACTGCAGGAAGGCCCAGCCCAGCGCTGTGATCTCATTTAAGGGGTTGCTCAGTTGGGTTGCAGAGCACTTTTATCCCTGGCTCTTGTTAATCCCCGTCTCTCCTGACAGCCTCGTGCCCCTTCCACCTGGGCCAGTCTAATCAGAGATCAGAAATGGGAGGAGATAAAGTTTGTAATCCAAGGCACTCCTAACAAAGCCCTTTCCCCCGTCTTCAGCTGGGTGGGAGGAGAAGCTGGTGCTGCTCTCCTAGTGCTGGGGGCTCAGCCCTTTCCTGGTGCTGTTAGGGCAGCCCTGATCCCCCCAGAGCTGATCCACCCCTCCCAGTGCAGCTCAACTGCAGCTGCAGCAGGGCTGAAGCCAAGTGTCTCCATCTCTGAAGGGGAAGAGCATTAAACAATGAAACTTCTACTGAATCAGAAGCTGGCTGGCTCTGGGCAGTGCATCACCACCCTGCGTGTGCCAGGCTCCAGTGCAAGCCATGCCAGCGCCCTGCAGCACACCAGCAAAGCTCCCCGCTGCTGACCCCAGGGAACAACCAGAATTGTGCTATGGGCTCCAGCTCCAGTGCAAAAAGCTCCAGCAACAATGTCCTGGTGAGCCCCGTGCAGCAGAGAGCCCCAAACCCAGCAGCAGTCCCGAAGGAGAAGCCAAGGCAGGCTCTGGGATGTGGGCTGGGGGAAAGGCAGAGCTTCCCCCAGAGCCCTGCAGAGCCTGAGCTGGGCACAGCAGGGAGACACCAGCCTGAGTCCTGCTCACTGCAGCCCTGCCCTGCAGCCCTTGGGGCACTCCTGACCCCAGAGAGGTGGAGAAGAGACAGGAAAGGTCTGAGGGATGCTCGTGCATTTAGTGGTGACCTCAAAGCTTCACCCAGGCTGCCCTCCCAGCCCAGCCCAGCCCAGCCCAGTGTGAGCCCCTCTGAACCCCAGGGCTGTGCTGGGAACACCCATCCCGAGCTGGGATGGCAGCAGGATGCTTTGGAAGAGCAATGGACATGCCTGGCATGGGGAAGGCCCTGCTGGCTGCAGCCCCTGCCTCCAGCAGCAGCCAGGGGTGGATATTTAAGGGGAAAGTGCAAGAAACAGGATCAGTGTGGGGGCTTTTCCATGGTCAGACCTGCCATCCTTGCCTTTTTCCTCCTCCCTCCTCTTTAGCAAAGCCAATTCCAAGAGTTATTGGATCAGACATGCAAACCAGATGGCAGAGTCCTGCTGGAGCGAGCTGCACACGCCAGGTGAGCCCCACTGCACCGAGCCTGGGCCACCTGGGCCACCTCCATCCTGTCCTCGTCTTCTCTGGGAGGGCCAGCTGGCAGCTGGGGCACCCACCCCACAGATCCAAGGAAATCAAAAGAAAAACAGGTGAGAAAAAGCATGATTAGGGAGATGCCAGCACCATGCAGGGGACGGAACCGCAGCGCGAGGGCCTGGCCACCCAATCCAGGATTAAATAAACACAGAGGGAGGGCAGGGAGGGAGCAGATCGGTCACAGCACAGCTCCAGGCCATCTCCAAGCAGCACAAGTCGAGGTGGCAGCAAGCTGCAGTGCTGGGCCAGGCTGGGGCACACACCTTTGGCCAGAGGGACACGGCTGGCCCTGTCTGCGGCCGGGCCACTGGCCTTCCTCCTGGGCGTCCTGCGGCCACCTGCGTCCGGCACAGCCTCGGCCACAGCTGCACCTCTGTCCTTCACAGCATCCTCCTCCTCCTCAGCACGGACTGTGGCTGCTTCCAGCACAGAATCTTCTCCCTCCTTGGGCTCGGCCTCCTGGGGGACACTTGGAGCAGGCTCTGACGGGGTGGCCTCTGCAGCTCCTTGTCCCCCCTGTGCCTTCTCCTCTTGGTCCTCTCCTGCTTTTTGGGACTCAGCTTCAGCCACAGGTGCCTCTCCTGGGCTGTCCCTGACACCTCTGGACTTGTCTCCTCCATCATCCTCTTCACGAGTGTCCTGGGCAGCTGCCGGGCCCTTTCCAGGCCCCACGAGGGAAGGCAAACCCTGCTCACAAGTCTCATCCACATCCCGGTCCTCATCTCTGCCCCGAGTGCCGGAATCCTCCTTGCCCGTGGCCCTGGCACACAGAGGAGCTGCTCCCTCTTTGTGGCCACCTGTGCCAGCTGCTCCTGCCAGGTGTGTGCCCAGCCCTGGCTCCGTGACGCCGGCTGTGCCTCCCTGGTCCCAGAGCTCGGGGCTGCCCTGGGAGCCCTGGTACATGTCCAGGGGGATTGGGATGGTCACCTCGATCCTGGTGGGTGCTGCCCTGGTGTCCTGGGCCTGCTGGAGCCCCGGGGCCAGCTCTGGGGGCTGCCTGGCACCCGGTGCCACACGCTCCTCAGGGCCAGCCCGCAGCTCTGGCTTGCCTGGAGTGGAACGTGGGGTGTGAAGCATGGGCAAGAAATGAGCACAGGCATGTCAGACATCAGGAAACATCAGAGATTCAGATTTCTACTGAAAATGCAGAGAGAAAAGCAAGGCCCACCCCGCCCCACTGAACACACAGCTCGGTCCTACAGTGGCTTTTGAAGAAATGCTGATCCTCAAAGGAATCAGGAACAGCAACACCAAATTCCTGCCTGTTCAGCCTGCACTCCACATGAGCTGGTTTAGCTGTGGAGGTTTTCAGAAATCAAGAACATTCCCATTTTCCCTAGCAGCACCATCAGGGTCAGAACCCTGTCCTCCTTCCCGACCCCACAGAGCCCCTGCTGGGTTCCTCTCCTCTCAGGAGATGCTCAGGCACACAGCCCTGGCCTCAGAGCTCAGAGCAGCTCTGCTTTGCTCTCTGGTCATCCCCACTGCCCAGGAGCCTGGAGCAGCACTCCCATCCATGCCAGAACATGGAAAGGCCAGCGGGAAGGACGTGGCTGTAGCCACAATTTGGGACCCTGCAGCCACAATTTGGGATCCTGCAGCCACTGAGGCTCCTCAGAGCTCCAGTGCTGCCACTTGGGCTGAGGGACATCTGAACCCCGGAACCTGAGGCCACAGACACAAAGATCTCTGCTTCTCTTCTCTTTTGCAGGGATTCTGTTCTGTCACTGCTCTGTGCAGGACACAGACCTTTACAGTTCCACCCCATGAAGCCTGATCTTCTAACTGAGCTGGAGATTTTCTGCTGCAAATCCCCTCAGCTGAGGGAAAGATGCCCTGAGCAGTGGAGAATTCACCTGGATGTGGGTGCATTGCTTTAGAACCCACCAGCCCAGTGAAAATGTGCCTCTGGTGTTATGGACTGGTTCAGCTGATCAGGTAAAGAACCTTTGGGTACTGATCAGGTCAAGAACCCAAATTAGAGCCCTGAGGTCACAGCTGTGCCTCGGGCAGATTAACAAACAAGACTAAAGCAAGAAAAGATGAAGTCAAGACCGACTTGGTCTCTCATCAGTGTCCTCCCCACTCTAAGAGAATATCACAGTTGAGTGAAACAGCCACACAAAGACCTGGTATGTGACAGCTGAGACATCCTAGGACAAGGCAGAAAGGGCTCAGTAAAAATTTGGTGAGAAACAGCACTAAAAGCAGGGCAGAAAGAAGAGAGAACTTCAATCCCCTCCTGATTTCTTTTTCACAGTGGTGCCACTATTTCATATATAGAAGAGCTGACAGTCCAAAAACCTGGCCAGGCAAATAACGGATTTATTCTAATTGCAGGGAGCAGAGAGCACAGAACTGTGCTCATCTGTGTGTGGAAAGCAACAACAACCTGAATTCTGCCCTGAGCTGAGAAGGCAAAGCCCATTTACTTCTGTAAATTCATGGATGTCTAAATGCACTAATGGAGCCCTGACGAGGAGAGGCACTGCCCAGCTGGAGGGATTTATTGTGTTTACTGCACAGGAAACTGCTCCACAAATGGCTTTTCAGCAAGGTTTGGAGCAGCTCGATGAATGAGTGCTGTGGTGGGCAGGGCAGGGCAGGACAGAAACAACCCCTAAGTCTGCCCCATGGAACTAAACCAGCACTGGGGGCTTTGGGAAAACCCATTTTCCATCAAGTCTGAACTGAGGAGAGTCAAGAGAAGCTTTCCAGGTAGCCAAATGGTCCCTGGATAATTTTCAGCCCATCTAAGCAGACTCATAATTAATGCTGTGAGAACTGGGTTTGTCACTCACATTCCCCCAAGCCTGGGATGAGCAGAAAAATCCCTTAATGTTGCAGTCAGGGTATGAGTGAGAAGTTTGAGTCCTGTTCTACATCAGAAAGATAAAAAATTAAACAATTTAGGCCTGCACTGGCTCTGCTCCACCTGAGCAGCTCCTCTGGCCACAGCACATCCAGCTCTGCCCATCAGCTGGAGAACGCCCTGGCTTTGCAGCTGGACAAACAAGCACCATGCCTTTGGCTAGAGAGGGAAATCTGGGCCATGGGAAGCTGCAACTGCCTGAAATGAGAATGCTGGAGCATCCCAGGTGTGCCAGGAACAGGGAGAACTGCCCAGCTGTACATTTCCTCCCAGAACAAGATCCCCAAGGCACCCCCAGGCAGCCCCAGTTGGGACAGCAGTCACCCACCTTGAGTGGCATCTCCTGCAGCGTGGTCCTCCAGGTTGGGAGTGGCTCCTACGCCCGCCTCTTCAGCTGCTCCAGGTCAGAGAAAGAAGGGAAAAACATGATCAAAATAGGAGTTAAATGCCTGCAGAATGGATATACCTCCCTGCTGAGGAGGGGCAGGATCTGTGACACCACGAGCAGAGGAAATCTCCCCACAGCGTTGATGGATCTGGGCAGATCTGTGCTGCACAGACCAGGAGTGTTCCACCAACTTCCACATCTAAATGGCAGGTCAGCACAGGCTCTTCCAGGCAGAAAACTGTTAAGGAGCAAGGAAACTTGTGGATTTTCAACCCTCTTCATCCCTCTTGGCCTTTTCCTGGCCAGCAGCACTCCATGGATGTCTCTTACCTGGGCTCACCTTCCTGGTGCCTGTGACCAACCTGTGAACCCTGCCAAGGCTGGAGAGACCAGGAACTCCAACCTGACACAAGCCTAGAGAGATCCTGAGCTTCAGGACTCCTGGTTCACCAGAGAAGCATGGATTTCTTCACAGTGATGATGGCTTCAGTTTATTCTGTGACTTCAAACTAGCTTAAACAATTCTATTTGTATGCCACAGTTCTCCAGCCAAACTAGGACTTGTTTCCCCACTTTTTGTCCAAGCATTTGAGGACAGAGTGGCTCTCTGGGACAGTCACACCTTGCACCAGAGGCTCCATGTTTCAGCCCAGGGACTGGATGCAGCACAGAAATTCCACTGCTGTGGGTTTGTTTCAGTGTTTGGCACTGGCAGAAGCTCTTTTCCACCCACTGCTTTTCTCAGTCCTGCCTGGTGCTTCCAGGGGAAGGCACTGCTATGGCACAGGGGACACATCCTCATTTTCTGCACACAGACCTGCCCTGCAGCTCCTGCTCTCACACAGCACTGCCACAGCCACTGCTCTGCCTGTTCCCTGGAAAAGCAGGCCCAGGTGCAGTGATGGCCCACAGGGCATTCCGGCTGAATTAGTCACTCCACTTCCCCTGCATTATCCTTACAAGCACTGCTGCAGTGGCCTGGTTTGCACCTGCCACTAAAAACACCCCCAAGGTCTGGGCAGAGCCGAGTGCTGCAGGATAGGCACAGGACAGGAGGGAGAGCAGAGAGAGGGGCAGGAACCCCCAGAGCTGAGGCAGGAGCCTGCAGAGGGGAGCCAAAGGCAGCAGAGACAGCAGCAGCAGGATTGCCAGATGTGGAGCTCAGAAAGAGAAGAAAAGGCTGCGAGTTCCCCAGCATGGGGAAGGCAAGAGGACAGCTCCAGGGAGGAATGATGAGGAGAAGGAGGGAGCGGAGTCCCTGTGAGAGGTTTGTGGTGCTGTCTCAGCACCGACCAGTCCAGCTCTGCCCTGGCTGCAGCAAGAGATGAAGCTGCACCTTGGTCTCCCTCACCTGTGGTTCCTTCTGGGATCTCCCCGTGCTGCTCCACACCACCCTGATCCTCGTGGTCTCCTTCCTCCACTAAAGGTGCTGTGGCATCTGAAAAACAACACAGCTTTCACCCAGCTGCTGGGGCTCTCCCTCTGGGGCCAGGGAACTGCTCAGAGCAGCGCTCAGCACGGACTGGGCAAGGGGACATGCAGAGCCAGAGCCACAGGGACACCTCGAGCTGGCCCTGCCTCAAATCGAGCTCCCTGAGCTTCTGAAGGCTTTGTGTCCAAAATTCCAGCGCTGAAAGCAATCCTGCATGGAGACACAGCCTGGAGCAGGACAGAGCTGCTCCCTGGACAGACAGACACTGCAGAGGGGCTCTGCTCATCCTGACAGTCCCAGCCAGCTGGGAAGCAGGGTCATGTCCCCTCCTGCACCTGGCAGGTTCCATGTCCTGATTTCTTGAGGCACTTTCCTGACAATCAGCCCACAGTGGGGCAGAGCTGGGACTGCTCAGCAGCTCTGCCCACCCTTCCTTCCTTCCACAACATCTCTGCAAGCTGAAGCCTCAACCTCAGGTCTCCAAAGGCAGATACTTGGGACTAAAGCAGCCAGAGGAACAAAAAGTGAAGGGAATTACAGTGGTGAACAAGTCTCTAGACCACTCTGGGATTAGAGCCCTTCTACCCAAGGCATTCAGGACCTGGGGAGCACAGTGACACAAAGCTGTGTCCCACAACACAGCAAAGCCTGCAGGAAACAAACCACAAGCAGCCTCCTGCAGTGTACTGAACAATTCACCTTCCTCACTCTGCCCACTCTGCACCTCTGAACTCCTCCTCTCCTTGTGCAGCACAGCAAACACCACCAGTGATGGGACCAACAAAGAGTTTCTGCTCCTGAGGAACCCCCAGGACACAGCACAGGGGTCTGGTGAGGCTCACCACGACCCCATCCACCTCGGATCCAAAGCAGAAAGTCAAAGAGCTCCCACCTTCCGTAGTTGGGGTGCTCTTAGCGTCAGAGGTTTCAGAAACAGGCTCATCCGATCCGTCATCCACGGGGATCTGAAGGGGACAGCCTGGAAAACATTCAAACACTTACAGCAAGCCTTGGCTACCAGCTGGGGCCTGGGGGTCACCAACCACCATTGCCAGATCCACAGCAGCAAGGAGCTGCGGCTGCACAGTGAAAACCACCTGAGCTAAAAGCAAGCAAAGCGTGAAAATGCCAACCAAAAGCACCAGGGCCACCACTAAAAGGAACAAAGGGAAACCACCAGCAAAAGAAAAGCCCAGTGAGCTGGGCAGCAGAAACAGCAAAGCATGGCACAAGCAGCAAGGAGATCCCAGCAAGGCGAGGAGCAAAGATGTGCAGCTTCTGTTGTCCTGTCCCTGCCAGAACAGCTGAGCCCTCCCAGGACTGCCAACCAGCCATGGGGCTGGTGCAGGACAACGCTCTGTGCCAAGAAACTGCTGGAAGAGCAGGGCAAGAGGCACAGTCTCCTCTCAGCAAGGGTGGGGGCAAATCAAACCATGAGAGCTGGAGAAAGTGATTTGGGAAAGAAGAAGCGAAATCCCTGGGAATCTGTGATGTGTGAAAAGCTGAGAGGAGACACCAGGCTGCAGTGCCTGGGATGAATGGATGCTGTGGATTCCCTCCAGGACAGAGCCCATCCATCTATCTGCTCCAAGAGGCGTCCAGAGCACCTCAAGAAAAGGAAATTAAGATGATGCTGATGTGGAGTCCCAGCAGGTTTGCTGGCGCTGTGCAGGGCTCCAAGCTCAGTGTGGAGCGTGGTGGAATGAGAAAGGAAAAGCTTCTGGAGAAATGCAGGTCTGGAAGATGGTGAGGAGGACTCCAGCATGGCCCCATCCCCAGAGCCCTCTGTGCAGCTGTCCCCAGGGCCCTGTGCAGGTGAGGAAAGCAGGCAGCAAGCAGCAGCCTCGAGCTGTGACCCCAAATCAAAATCAAACAGTGCTGTGATTCCAGAGCGAACTGAGCAGTGAACACACACACACACAACTTGCAAAGCTGCCCCGTGGGACACCCCTGGGGTTACTCTGCTCGTGCTGCAGCTCAGACCCACAGCAGCATTGTCCTGGGGGTGCTGGAGAACCCCGAGGGGCTGACCCCAGTGTCCCTCCACAGGCACAGAGCTGTCCCCAGGGTCCCCTCACAGCTCCACGCTGCTCTCCCTCTCCCTGCCCTGCTCCAGGCAGGTCCTGCAGCACCTCCATCTCCTGCTCACCTGAGGAGAAGTGTTTGTCCTGGCCAGGGGCGTGATCCTCCATCATGGTGCTGTCCTGAGGCTGCTCTGCCACCTCTCAAAGGAACCTGAAAAGGAGAATAAAAACTACCAGCCATGAGGCAAAACCCCCAAAACAGAGCAAAGGGGAGCTCTGGTCATTCCTGCAGAGTCCAGCGTGTGCCAGTCACTGCATCCCTCACACAAACACAGAGGCAGCTCCTGCAGCTGCCTTAAATTCCAGGGTATTTAACATGTCCCAACAAAATGACATCCCAGAGCACCCAGGGCACTGCTCTGGCAGTTTTACACCAGGAGATCCCTGTGAGCAGCAGGCTGAGTGCTGCCTGACCCCTGTGCGCGCTCCAAACTCTGCATTTCCCAGTTTAACCAGCCTGCCAGAGATGGGTTTAATTCTGCATTTCCCAGTTTAACCAGCCTGTCAGAGATACATTTAATTCTTCATTTCCCAGTTTAACCAGTCTGTCAGAGTTGTGTGTGCTGGTGAGGTTGGTGCTCTGTGGGAAGGGATCCTCCCACCCTGTGGGTACACCCAGCAGGGATAACAGACACAGGACACTCATCATGTCAAAACCATCCAAAAGTGACGTGTGGGGGGAGCCAGGACTACCAGAGCTGGGTTTTGGACTCTTGGAGCAGAGGGGGACAGCACAAGCCCAGCTTTGCCCCAAACCTTCCTGCAGGGCTCAGAGAGCCCCAGCACGGGGCAGAGCCCAGCAAACAGCTCTGGGCTGAAGCCAAAGGTGCCAAATCTCACATTTGCTGTTCTTGTGAGCTGCATCGATCTGCAGAAGGAAATGAAGTCTGCAGCAAGCCCCAGGGAGCAGGGCCCTGAGCTGGATGCACACACTGTGCTTTCAGCTGACACAATTACAGCACTGGCTGTGATTAATAATCAGCTATTAGTGTGGTCACATGTTTGCCATGACCCTCAGGGATGGACAGGCCCAGCACATGAGCTCAGGTTACCTCACCAAGGAGGAAACTTGTGGTGTATCTGCTGGCAATAAATTAACTCGATGTATGGAGCCACACAAGAGAAACTCGGGGCCAGTAACCAGATCTCTCAGCCAGCTTTTTTTAAGCCTCAGCAAGATGACTCTGCAGTTTAATTACGGCCTTAGACAGCTCCAGAGCCATTTGACAGGAATGAGAACCAGGGAAGCTCCAGAGTTTGCACTGGAATGAAATCACCCATAAAAATGGAGGTATAAAAATAGGAGAGAATTAAGTGTCTAATGTTTGCTCTAATTGGTGGGGCCTAATTATTAGGACATATGACTGCCCCCCCAGAGTGCTCAGAGGATCATATTGATTATATCCAGGCCTCATCTGGCTGATGCCTGATATTATTTACAGCACTGAGACACTAAAACACAGCGTTAACCTCGTGCAGGGGTGACAAAGGCAGCCCAGGCACAAACACGAGTGTAGAAAGACACAGAAAAGTGACTCAGGTGAGTCTGTGTGTGCAGGACACAGCAGGACACGCTCACCAGGGGCTGGGACAGCTGCTCTGCCAGAGCTCTGCCCTGTCCCTGGCAGGGACAGCAGCTGATCCCTGCCAGCCTCTGTTCACTGTCACCTGCCAGAGTGACACCTGTGCCTCCCACTGCACAGCCAGGGCAAAACCCGACAGATCTGCTGTGCTGCATTTACACACTGCACTGTTCCTTTACTCTGTCTTCTCATTTACACACTGCATGTTTCCTTACTCTGCCTTCTCATTTACTCACTGCATGTTTCCTTACTCTGCCTCTTCTCCTCCTTTACTCACTGCATTCTTTCCTTACTCTGCCTCCTCTCCTCACACGTGTTTTTTGGAGAAGAACAATTAAGTGTCTCCCACATTTAGTCCTTTCCACCATCCACATTGGACTCCCTGTGGCAGGTTCATCCACTGGCCCTGTGGCCAGCATCCCCTGGGGAATGGCCTGCACTTGTGGGCATGCAGGGCATGCAGGGCTGCAGGGCTGCACTGCAGCAGCTGGTGACTCAGCAAAGGGCTGGTGGTCACTGTGGTCACTGTGGTCACTGTGTGTCCTGAGCAGCCAGGGCTGGTGGCCACTGTCCCTGTCCCTGTCCCACCCAGAGCAGCCCGTGCTGGAACTGAACCACTCCAAAGTCACGAGCCAAGGGGAAGTCTCAGCTTTGCCTCGGGTTTTCACTCAGGTACTGAATTTGTATGACCAAAGAGAATTTAAATGTTATTAAAACAACATATTCTAGATTAGAATTCTCAAAGATGGACTGAAAATTCTGAAAGAAGTCCATAATGATAATCCTCTCTGTTTTTCCTTTTGTGTGGGGGAAGGGGAAATCCCTCTTAGGGAAAAACATAACATCAAGAGAAAAAAAAAATTCTAAAATATTCTTAAAAGTGTAAAACCAGCCCCGCCTTGAAGCAATGGTTCAGTGATGCATAATTAGAGCAAAGAAAGCTGCACAGAGATAAACTTGAGCAGCTCCTCTGCACGGCAGATAAAGCACAAACCCTTCAAAGAACCTTATCCATCCCCAGCAGAACTGTTCTCCTTAACCAGGGACGCTATCTGAAAAACAACAGCCCTACCCATACCCAACAGCTCCTCCAAAGCCGGCATTCCCAGAGCTGAGGACAATGTCAGCCCAGCAGCAGCAGTGCTGGGTGCAGCCCTGGAGCCCCAGCGTGTCCCAGTGTGCCCAGCAGCAGAGCTGAACTGGGAGAGCCTGGGAGCTCCTGCGGGACAGGGACAGGGACAGGGACAGGGACAGGGACAGCTCCCACTGTCCCTCTGCTCCTGCTGGGACAGGGACAGGGACAGGGACAGGGACAGGGACAGGGACAGGGACAGCTCCCACTGTCCCTCTGCTCCTGCTGGGACAGGGACAGGGACAGGGACAGCTCCCACTGTCCCTCTGCTCCTGCTGGGACAGGGACAGGGACAGGGACAGGTCCCACTGGGACAGGGGCTCCTGCTGGGACAGGGACAGGGACAGGGACAGGTCCCACTGGGACAGGGGCTCCTGCTGGGACAGGGACAGCTCCCCAGGGCCACCACTGACCATGGGGACACGGCGGGACTGTCCCCGAGCAGGGCAGGGACGTCCCACAGCCACTCTGGGGTCACAAGGCTGGCACCAGGGCTCGGTTTACAGCACAGCCCGAGCCCAAAATAAAAATAAACCCAGCCTAGGCAGCGCTGCCAGGGCGGGCTGCTGGTGCACAGGGTGAGGAAATGCAGAAAATGAACATTTCAGGGGTAAGGAAATGCAGAAAATGAACATTTAGGGGTGAGGAAATGCAGAAAAAGGAACATTTCAGGGGAAAGAAATGCAGAAAAAGGAACATTTCAGCAGCAGAAGAGGGAAACGCCTTGCAAGGTGCTGGCTGGATTTGCACACTTTGGGACTCACCAGTGCCACTGATCAGCTCCACAAAACACTCACAAAATACCCACAAAATACCCATAAATCACCCACAAAACACCCAGGTGGCCAAGCAGAGCCTCCTGGCTATTGTCTCAGCATCTTCCTTCTCCTTTATTTAATCAGAAAGGACACAAAGCACTCCCTCTTGTTGTTAAAACTGAAAACTCAACAAACACGAGCTAAGTGTTACCTCTGAAAGGTGATCAAACACAAACAGGGCTTTAAAAAAAACCATCATTCTCTCTGAATTATATAATTAAAGCAAAGTGACAGCACCGTGGAACAACACCAGCCTGAAAGGCTGTTCATAATTCATAAGCAACTTCCTTTTCATCTCCTTTGTGCACTTCTCCAAGTGCTGCTTTTCCCAGAAGCTGACAGAGGAAGGAATTTGGACGATGAGCTCATTAATTGCAGGCACTGATATGCAGCAAGCTGAGAAGTTACACAGAATTTCAGGATATCTAGTCCAGAGAACAGAAAACTTCTTTCAGGTTCAAAGACAGATAAATGCTCTAGTAGCAATAGGATAGAGTTGGAAAAGAAATTGTCTCAAAAATGAATGTTTTCTTCTTTTTTTATGATTTTTCCGTATTTATCACAGTTTAAGTAACTCCTTGGAGGTGTGAAACTCTTCCCCTTTCTCCAGGACACTCTCCACAGAGACACGAGACAGGTTTGGGTTCCCAGAGCAGCTTTTGGGGCACAGGAGTCCCAGCACATCCATTCTGTCCCTGTCCCACATTCCCCTGCCCAAAGCCCCTCTGAGCCCAGCACAAATGACAAATCAAACCTGCCCAGAGCACCACGGGGGTCCCCAGGCTCTGGCCACAGAAAAGCCAAGCGACACTGGCACACTGATAAATTCCTGAGAATTAAACTAACAGAATTTGCCCTCCCAAATCAGCTTAGGCCCAGCTCAGCAGCTGCCTCGGAGCAGGGCAGCAATTAGAGAGCAGATTATCCAACACAAAACCCCAGCCTGAGCTGCAGGAGAGGGGGAACGGCTCTGTCTGTTCATGTGTGCACAAATAAAACCCCTGTGAGTGCCCCACTTCCCCTGCCCAAAACCTGAGCACCTCCTGTCCCCCTGCAGCATCCCTGACACTAAAGGGATCTTCCTTCCTTCCTTCCTTCCTTCCTTCCTTCCTTCCTTCCTTCCTTCCTTCCTTCCTTCCTTCCTTCCTTCCTTCCTTCCTTCCTTCCTTCCTTCCTTCCTTCCTTCCTTCCTTCCTTCCTTCCTTCCTTCTCTGATCTTTCACCCCTTCTCCCTTTTGGCCTGGTTTATCTGGCCAAGCCAAGCCCAACCTTTCCCAAAACCAGAGCAGGTTTCCTTCCCAGCCCAGCTTTCCTCAGCTCTCAGAGGGATTTTGGGGTGGCCCAGCCCAGGGAAGTGCTGGAACTCCAGATCACCCTGTTCCTTCCAGGAAGGTGCTGGAACTCCAGATCACCCTGCTCATCCCAGGAAGATGCTGGAACTCCAAATCCTGCTCATCCCAGGGAAGTGCTGGAACTCCAGATCACCCTGCTCATCCCATGACAAACCAGGCTGTCCCCAAGCCCACCAACCTGAGCTAGATTAGAGCTCTGATCACAAGGGCTTAGGAGGCAGCACAAGAAAAGCAGGAGCAGTTTCAGAGCTGCCCTGGGTGTTCAGCAGCTCTTTGTGAGAGGGGAGAAGCCTCTTTGGCAGGGATTTACCAGGCTGCCTTGGGATTTCTTCCCAGCCCCCTGCTGCAGCGCCCTGCACGCATCCCCTGAGCCCTGGGATGGGTGATGGGGGATAAATTCCTCCTCCCCAAAATCCTGCTTGCTTGGGAAGCCTTTAAGCAGTTGAAGACGTAGAGCGGATCAGAGGGAAGGCAGATCTCATTTACCAGCTAATTCTCTTTGACTCTTCCCGTCCCAGGCTCAGCCCAGCCTGCTGCACATCAGAGCTGCTGCAGGTTTAGGGTGGGCTCAACAGCTCCCAGGCTTGTGGCAGTGATTATTTACTGCACAGAACGTGCTGGAAAGGTTGATACTCAGTATTTACTGAACAGAAGGTGCTGGAAAGGTTGATATTCAGTATTTACTGAACAGAAGGTGCTGGAAGGTTCATATTCCCCCAGCACTGCCTGCCCAAGGCTGGGCTCATGCCTGCCCACTGCCACCAAAAAGGGTGGGGAGAGGGAAAAAATTCCCAAAAAGTGTCCCTGGAGTCTTGATGAACTAGAACAATCGATGGCAGCAGAGCTGTTCCGCCCCATCAAGTGACTGCCTTGCCTTGGCTGGCAAACAGCACCAGGAGGAGACAGAAATTGCTTTTGTGAGTTTGCCTGAGGAAAGAAAAGCAGGCATCCATCCCCACTAACTGCTGCTCCCCTGGGTGGAATTCTGAGGGATGAGCCCAGGATGAGCAGGGGACAGAGCCTGGCAGGGCTCCCTGCTCTGGGGACAACTGCAACCCAACAAACACAGCAGAGCTCTCTGGCCAGCAGTGTCTCGTGGCTATCGCCATTTCCTTCATTAATATGAGGCCAGAAAGAAGCTGACAGAACTTGTTTCATGCTCCAGTGGGTTCCAAACCAGCTGCCAGGGCAGGGGCAGGCTGGACACAGGACACAGGACTACCCTCATCTCCTCAGCCCTCCCATCTGGGACGCCCACCCTGAGCTCCCTGCCAAGCCCAGGAACTTCTAAACCATCTCTGTGGCACTCTGAGCCAGCCCCAGGGACAGGGCTGAGCCTTCCTGTGCCACCTCCTGCAGTGCCACCAGCCCTGAGCTGCACAGGCGATGCTGCTGTGCCTGCTGCCAGGCTCGAATGATGCTGGCACCATCAAGAGCAGCCAGAAGCCTCATAAATTAATAAAGAGAATGTGATGAGAAGAAAGCTTCACCTGACCTGTAGAAGGACTTGGAGATTTGTATACCTGGCATGGCTTTCCTCCCTGACCAAGTCAGCAATGGCTGTGGGTGCTGCAGCTTCACAGGAAGGACCCAAAATCCACAGTGAGAAAAGCAGGGACTGCAGAGCAGCAATTGTGGAAAGACCAGGAGAATGAGATCTGCAAACCCTGGGCAGGGCAAGGCTGGAACTGGCCAAGCCAGGCTCAGATCACAGATCACAGATCACAGATCACAGGCTTGGTCCTTCTCTCCTTGCACCTCCAGCTCTGCCCAACATCCCCCAGCAGCTGCACCCAGGCACCAAATCCAAGCCCTGCACGGGCAGAAATTGCACAAGAAATTGCACTGAGGGTCACCTCACCTGATTCAGCACCTTGAGAGAAGGGGGAAGTGTGGGAGCCAGCAGAGCCACCCCCAGCTGCACCTGAGCCCCGGCAGGTTTTGCCTCAGGCCTGAAAAAAACCCTGCCAGACACAAGGTGTGTGTTTACTGCTCCCTTTGATCTCAGCTGCTCCTCTTTCTTTGATTCCACACTGCTGACATGTTTGCTGCAGCCTGACAGAAGTTCTGTGAATATTCAATGGTGGCACAGTAATGAAGACATTAAATATGAAAGATTCCTCTGCCACAGCTCCAGCCTAGTGAGCGATCCCAGACGCAGCAGACAGGACCAGGAGAGCCTCATGGCCACTGATGCTGCAGGAGGTTCTCAGGGCAAGGAAAGCGTTCTCCATGGGTTGGGCCATCGTTTCTGAAGTTATTTTGAGCTGTTTCAGCGCATGGATAGAAAATAAAATGATGACAACGGCACCATCTGCTCCAGCTACTGTCACGGCACCGCGGCTGGCAAGGCTCTGGCAGCTGCAGAAATCCTGCCCAGGGGAGCAGCCAAGGCAGGTGAGGCTCCAGGGATCCAGCTCTGACTGCAGGAGTGGATCCCAGTGGGTTCCAGTGGGTTTCCAGCAGATTCCAGTGGATCCCAGTTGATCCCAGTGGATCCCAGTGGGTTCCAGCAGGTTCCAGCTAATTCTAGTGGATTCCAGCTGATTCCAGTGGGTTCCAGTGGATCCCAGTGGGTTTCCAGCAGATTCCAGGGGGTTCCAGTGGATTGCAGTGGATTCCAGACTGTTCCAGTGGGTTCCAGTGGATCCCAGCAGGTTCCAGTGGATCTCAGCGGATTCCAGACTGTTCCAGTGGGTTCCAGTGGATCCCAGTGGGTTTCCAGCAGATTCCAGTGGATTCCAGTGGGTTCCAGAGGATTCCAGCGGGTTCCAGTGGATCCCAGTGGGTTCCAGTGGATTCCAGATGGTTCCAGTGGATTCCAGACTGTTCCAGCAGGTTCCATTGGATTCCAGCCGGTTCTGGTGGGTTCCAGCCGGTTCCAGTGGGTTCCAGTGTGTCACAGCAGTCCCACAGGGAGGCAGAGGAACAGGACAGGCTGTGCAGCAGCTCTGGGACAGGAACAGGCGTCACCAGCCCCAACAAGCCCGGCTCAGCCCTGCAGGAGGAGCACAGATCTCCCCACACGCTCCACATTCGGCTCATGTCACCCAGCCCTCCCTTTCAGCCACCTGACACCACACTGGGCACCAGTCCCTGGCCCCAGCTCCTGACTGGGAGCACTGGAACGCAGCAGCCTCACCAGCACAGCTCCATAAACACAGAGCAGGGATCTGGGCACTCTGCACACCCTGGTTCCTCAGCCTAGAAAGCAACAAACACGTCAGATCTCACCAGGGCTTGCCCCAAAAGTCACCCTGAGACCACAGCCATGCCTGCCTCAGCTTCTGTCTGCCTCTGCCCAATTATTTTTGTTTTTCGTGACTCAGAGGCTCTTCAGATGAGGTCAAAAGTCGCAGTGTGTTTCCTGAACATCATCTTTCATTCTTTAATGCCAAAAGACAACAAACAATGGGACATTCATCATGTGTTTTCACTTTGCGTAACAGCAGAAAAACACTGTTCTCCAAAATGTTCACAACTGTATTTACTACAACTCAAAGTACCATGTTTTATATTAAATCTCTATCAGGTCAGTAAGAAGATAAATGCAGGGAAAAAAAAAGAAAAAAGCCTAATCTGGAAGAGCTCAAGAGAGAAAACAAACAAACATCAGCAGGAGAGCTGAGCTCAGAGAATCCCTCGTGTCCTGGCAGGGAGGGACAGGGACAGGGACAGGGACAGGGACAGCCCCCTCAGCACCTGGGGGCTGAGATCCCCCTGTCCAGGGGCGGGTTGTGCTCAGGTTTTTGTGCTCAGCTTTGTGCTCAGGTTTTACAGGAACAGCAGGGACTATGATGGGACAGGGCTGTGTCCCCCCACACCCTGATCAATTCACACAACCTGAGAGCCACAGCTCTTCCTTCCAGCACAAAAACCCAACAGTTTCAGCTCTCCTGACAGAGGAGCGCAGCTTGTGCTGTGGAACAAGACAAACGAGGATTTTACACTCAGGATGAACAGCAAATACAAACCTTTAAACCACAACATCCCTACTGAGCTCTTGGATGTCTCTCCCCAGCTGGTCTTTGCCCAATTTGGGCCACTCGGGATGACAATCAAGCAGCAATCTGTCTTGCCTTGATTTTGGTTTGATGGGGCCGTGAGCAGATTTGCAGCACCAGCAGATGCAGGCAGTGTGACTAAGTGACAATGCACGTGGGAACAGGGACCATCAATTCAGCCAAAGAGTTGTAAAACCATTATTTCCCCTCCTATCCCAAAGGCTAAAGGAAGTTTTAAAAAAATCCATCATCCATACACATTTCATCTTCCCCAGAATTAGCTCAGTTGGTGCCAATCTTTCTTCTCACAGGGATGAGGGAATTGTCCGAATTTGAGCCTGCCACGAGTCTCGGAATTCCAGCTCAATATTCCCCAGCACATTTGTTAAAAATAAATGAGGTGCAGCCAGACTGCTGGGGGATTTTACCCTCCTTCAGCTCTAAAAGCAGCTCTGCTGTCACATGTGTGACACGTCCAACAGACTGCCTGCCTGTGAGCCTCCCTGCTGCCTCCAGACAACCCCAGTCCTGCCTCCAAACCATCCCAGTTCTGCCTCTGAACCATCCCAGTTCTGCCTCCAAACCATCCCAGTTCTGCCTCTGAACCATCCCAGTCCTGCCTCCAAACCATCCCAGTTCTGCCTCCAGATGATCCCAGTTCTGCCTCCCAACAATCCCAGTCCTGCTCTGGGGTTGCCAGGGCTCTGCTCAGCCCCATTCCCGGGCACGGGTTCTCTCTCAGTCACTAAAACAAAGGCTGCAGGACACGGGGCCGCTGGTGTGTCAGCGCTGCTTGTTTTTATCTGGATGAATGGAGCCAGCCTGCTGTGGCCACACCTCAAGCCAGGCTTTGTCATCGCTGATCGAGGGTGGCAGGAGCCTGCCCGCCGCCAAGAAACCCCAAAGCTTCACCCACCGCACAGAGTGAGAACATTCACGGCTCTTTTCCTGACTGCAGCACTAAGCAATCGGCTCAAAAATTCACTTTACACCCGCCCAGCTCCCTCCTGAGCCGGGCTCTGGGAAGGTGCTGCTCGCCTGTGCACAAACACACAACCCCTGAGCAGGACTTTGCCATTTTTTTATTTTTTTCCATTTAAGAACTTCAGCAGCAGGAGGCTCCTGGATGCTGATGGAGCAAACAAACCCAAAACTCTTCTGTCAACGAGAGCAGCAGTGGAACCTGCTCTGGAGCTGAGCACGGACTCAGGCAGCCGTGACAACAAACCCTATCATTAGACACAAAAGCAGCGACGTATTTGAGAGATTAAGCATTAATAAGTGTTAATAAGGAGTGCTCATTCTTCACCTCCTGCCTGGAGGAACCTGGAAGGGAGGAGCTGCCAAAGGAATCCAGCCAGCACTGAGAAAGCAGAACTCCTGCAAAGCTCCAAAACCGTGGAACGAGGATGCAGCTCAGCAGCGCTGCAGAGTGAGATTCCCCAGCTGGAATTCCACATCTGCGGGGAGCTGGGTCAGCCAGGAGCCCCAGGAGAACCGGGGCTGGGGCTGGATTTGACAGGGGAGGACCGGGAGAGATGGGTGAGGGAGGAGAGCAGGCAGGACAGCGTGCGCAGGTGTGCCCAGGTGTGCCCAGGTGTGCCAGGGACGAGAACAAACCCGGGGAGCACCATGGACTCCTCCTGCTCCCAGCTGCTCTTTCTGGATCCCCCTCCCAGCACCGCACCCTGCAGGGCTCCACAAACCCCAGAGTCACTCCCTCTGTCACAGCACAAATCATTTTAGTCCCAGTATCCCCCATTTCAGTCCCAGTTACCCCCATTTTGGTCCCAGTTACCCCCATCTTTGTCCCATCCTCTCTGATCTGCTCTCCAGGCAGTGACTCCAAGCCACGCCACAGCTCCAGCAGATTTTACCTGCGTTCCCCAACAGCAACATTTATTCCTTCTGCCTATTCACGCCTGCCAGGCTCTCCATTATTACTCCGGGAGATGCTGGGGGCAAACCATGTAGTTTTCTATCCAATTTGGAGAGGTCCATTGTTAAAAGCTCCTCGTACAAATCCCTCCAGGCAGCTCCAGGCAGCTCCCTTTGTCATGCTGATGAGGCAGGAGGTAAAACCACACATAAGCTGTAACTTCAGAGGGCAGAATCTGCGGAGGGTAAAGTCTGCCCTTGAATTCAGAGTCGGTGGGAGCTGAAAATCCACCACAAAAGGCAATTCTGACTTTGGATTAAATCCCAGTTTTGGGCTGGCTAACACCACGAGCTGCAGCATAAGCTCCGGTTCTGCAGCACCGCCGAGTTCCCTCTCAGTCTCACCTTAAACCGCGCAGGTAACTCAACCCCACAATCCTCACCCAGCACCGGCAGCATCTGCAGCGCAGGGAAATGAAACCCTCACTCTGCGTTTGGTACCGGCTGGGTCAGCACCAGGCAGGAACACGAGCCAGCTTCCCGAACCTTACACCTCCTTCCTTCCCTTCCGACCACAGCAAAGTCAGATATACTATATATACAATATATATAATATATACTATATACACTATATACACTATATATACTATATATACAAAATATACTATATATACTATACACACTATATACACTATATATACTATATACACTATATATACTGTATACACTATATACACTATATATACTATATCTAAATGCAATTTTTATACAAAGACTCCTGGCACAGCCCTGAGCGGACACAAATATTTCCGAGCACCACGCACTCCACACCGAGAGCGAACCAGCGCAGCCCAGATTTAAGTAACCTTTAATCGGAGATAAAATGTTTCCTAGGACAGGGAACAATTTTACCACTCGGAACATCCTCCCTGCTTGCGCAATCTCAACTTCAAAAGTGCAGCCCCGCAAAGGCTTCTCGGCAGGGCACAGAAAACAATTGGTTTATCTGAAAAGTGAATCTCCAGCCCTCGGGAGAGGCCGCATGTCCTCAGGAGTCACAGGAGAGGCTTCTTTAGATTTTTTGAGTCATTTACAAACACCTCATGGAATTTAATTCGGCGGCAAGTGACTGAGGCACTGATGAAATCCATCTGAAATTACATCTGGCACTTCCAGGCAGACAGCCCGGGGCAGGGCTGGGGGGAGCCATGAAGTGCAGGCTGATAAGAAAGCCATTCCAGGTCTCACAGTGCCATTCAAACCCCTCCATACAGGCGGTTTCGTCACCTCTCTTCAGTGCTGAAGAGTTAACACAGCCCCTCCTGCCCCTCAGGGCTGCACCTCGCCCCTCAGCATCCCACACCCTGTTCCTGTGCCCTGCAGCGTCACCTCAGAGAGCCACAGCTCCCTCGGGATCCACAATCAGGGAATATCCTGAGTGAAGGGACCAAACGATCATTATTGATCCCCAGGACACCCCCAGAACCCCACCCGGGGCTGAGAGCATCGTCCAAACACTCCTCAGCTCCTGGGGACACCTCTGCCTTCCCAGCAGGACAATCCCCCTGCTCCGAGGGAACAGGAGCCAAGGACAGCCACTGACCCCATGAAGAGAGGTCAGGGCAGGTAGAGTGGAGAGGCTGCAAAGATGGAAATAATTAGCCCAACTGCAGCAATAATCGCTTTAGCTTAACAGAAGGTATCCCCTGGTGCTCCCTTTCCTCGGATATTTAAAGGAGAGACACTGAAATCAGGAGCCACGCTGTGTGTTATGGCCACCTCTACTAATTGGTCGGCTAGGAAAGAAAAGGGAAAAACCAGTGGATTGATTTCTGAGGAGAGAAAAGCTCATTAGACTTGCAAAGAAAACCCACTCAAGTCTCAAGGCACAGATACTTCTCCTCCAGACTCCAGTGTAAACCACACATGCTTTCCACAGGCACTTCAAAAAAACCCAGCCTACAACCAGCAGATTTCAGTGTAAAACAAAGCTCCAGCTCACAGATGGAGGAGGGAGATCCATCCTGCTCCAAGAGAGACTCAGATTCACTCAGTCCCTCACAGCAGAGCGGTGCCCACCCTAAAAACCTCACAAGGGATTACCTGCAGCCCTGCTGCATCCAACACATCCGAGGGTGACCCGCAAAAACCACTCAGGATTGAGGCTGCTCGTGCTAAAAAGCCAGGTGGGAACAGCCCTGCACAGAGCAGGAGCTCCACATCCCCACGAAGGAAGGGATCCAAGCTGGGGGCTGCACCCCTGAGCCGGCCTGGTGCTCGGGGAGGTTTCACCAAACTCACCCTAATCCCTTCCCAAGGCTGCTGCCAGGTGAGAGGGAACATCTCTGTGCTGCTCTGCAAGATCAGCAGCCCAGGTGACTTCTGCAATTGCTTCCTTTTCCATCTCCACAGCTTCCAGCACTGCCCAATTCACTACTGAGCACCCCCAGCTCCAAGGATGTGCCCTTGGGGTGAGCCCCAGGCAACATCCAGCCGCTCTGGAGCCTGAACAGCACCAGCAAGCACAGCCCCCGAGGCAGAGAGATTACACTGCACTGGCAGAAAAACCTAGAAAGGCAGCCCAGCTCTGCTGCCACTGCAGCAGGAGGGAGAGGCCCTCAGAGAGCTGCTGCTGCTCTGAGCTGGGGCTGGGAACAGGCAGGATCTGAGCTGGGAACAGCCAGGGTGCCAAGCTGGGAACAACCAGGGTGCTGAACTGGGAACGGCCAGGGTGCTGAACTGGGAACAGACAAGGTGCTGAGCTGGGAACAGCCAGGGTGCTGAACTGGGAACGGCCAGGGTGCTGAACTGGGAACAGCCAGGGTGCTGAACTGGGAACAGCCAGGGTGCTGAGCTGGGAACAGCCAGGGTGCTGAACTGGGGCTGGGAACAGCCAGGGTGCTGAACTGGGAACAGCCATGATGCTGAACTGGGGCTGGGAACAGCCAGGGTGCTGAACTGGGAACAGCCAGGGTGCTGAACTGGGAACAGCCATGATGCTGAACTGGGCCTGTCCCGCACCCAGCTGCAGGACAGGCACATGGGGGAATCGCTCACCTCGGGTTTAAGAGCTACTGTAACCCAGGCACAGAGGCCCACTCTGCTCCAGCAAAGGGCTTTCAGTGCTTTTCCACAGACTCGGAACGAGCCAGAGAGCACCAGCCATGACCATTTTGCTCAGGGTTGGCTGCTTTACCTGTGTGCAGAACCACAACGCCCCTAAATTCCTTTAAACCCTGCTTTAATTCCAGCAGCCCCAGCACATCCTCCCAGCACCAGCCAGCAGAAATGCCACAAGCCCAAGGCACTGCACCACCAGCTGCCACCTCTCACCCAGCCCACACCTCAGCACAGCCAGGAGCCAGCCAGCCAACCCACAAACCGGCTGAGCTCACCAGCCAGCAAGCTGAGCAAACTGGAAAGCACTGGGTGGAATCCAGTGCCTCGGTTCTTCCTTGGCTCATTCATCAAGTGTCAGAGCATTCCTACAGCTAAACTAGCAGCACTGCCCCAAAGGACACCAAGAGCACAGCCAAGCCTCATCAGCACGCTGGGCTGACCAAACAAGATTATTCTGCTCAAGACAAACTCAAATCCACAGCTTTCTTCCAGCTTTTGAATAATCTTGCTTTTGGGAAGAAAGGGACCGGCCACCCTGAGCATTTCCCCTCAGACAGTGCCTCCTGATCCAATTTTCCACGCTCTGCCAAGCAAGAGGGATTTGTCTGGGGGCCTGGGGTGGGCACACCCAGCACTCAGCGTGGCCAGATGGGCCCACACGGCCACTCCAACTGCAGCTGTGCTGCAGATGTGTCAGGACAATTTGTCACTCTCCTGCTGATGAAGGGAGGCTTTCAGGAGCTTCAGTATCGACACCAGCTCAAAAACATTCCCAAGGTGGCTTCTCCACAGTGCTGCAAAGCCACACTTCCACGTGGGGACAGAAGGGCAAGCAGGGAGCAGCTTGCTCCATCCCTGCTGCTGCATCCTCAGCAAAGCCCAGGAGGTGGGACCCAAACATCCCAAAACACTGGAAAAAAAACCCTGTGGTGCTGCACGGATCCACGAGCGCGCCACGAGGAGCACAGCTCTCCAAAATGCAGCAGAGGAACACAAAAGGCAGAACATAAAACACCCACCTCAGCAGCAGCACGAGCATCCCTGACTGGCTACACCCAGCTCTTCCTCAAGGAGAAAGGGCAGCTACAGCGCACATTCCCTCGTTTTTATCCTGTGAGGACTGCCCAGGGGAGCAGAATTTCCCGTGGGTTTTGGAAAGGAAATGACAAAGCTTCTGCACCTCCTTTTCATATATAAAATAGATGACACAAATAGGTCTGGTCCTCGTGAAGCTCTTGAAGCACAGAGGGAATGGGACAGTGTGGATGGAACGCTTTGGGAAGGCACAGCTGGAAGCAGAGGACAGCAAGGGGATGCAGAGGAGAGGGAAGGGTCAGCAAGACCAAACTGGAAGCCTGAGCTGTGAATGCTTCACACAGACAGAGGGAGACACAAAACCTGCGCTTAGCACGGGCAGGGACTGGAGCCATCCCCTCCTCGCAGGGCACACGGAGCTGCCACCGCTCTATCCCCAGCTAATCCCTGCTGATGCAGGATAAACATCCCTCTCTGAGCTGTGACACCATCTGTGGGATGGGCACCGCGTTCCCCCGTCTCAAAAACCGAGCCCCACCTCGCACCTCATTCAAAGAATGGGAAAATGCAATGCTCCAATCGGGTGTGAACCATCTGCCAGGGGATCCTCATCCCTGGAAGGGTTGGTGGCCAGGCTGGAGGAATTCGGTCTAATGGAAGATGTCCCTGCCCACAGCAGGGGGTGGAACAAGATGGTCTGCAAGGCTCCTTCCACCCCAAACCATTCCATAATTCTGTGTTCCAATCCTCTGCAAGCCACAGGTAAATCAGCCAACACTTGGCTTTCCTCCATGAGTTCCTCATCTTGGTGAAAACCAAGCATTTTGTGCATCACGAGGGAACAAAGCATAACTGGGTTAGACAATTTCTTACTCCTGGAGAGAATGAGGTTTTCATTTTTCTCCCCTCAAGAGCAGCCTGCAAACGCCCAACTGAGACCTGTTTAGATTGACCACCCTGAGAAAAATAACGCCAAGGAAACTGAAATCTGGGAGGAAAGACACCCAACACCCCAAATCTGAGGTTTTGGCAGCAGAGCCAAAACCCTTCAGCGGATGGAAGTGGGCAGCCATGGCTCGACAAGGCAAATTAACGATTCCCAGTAGAAATTTTGTTCCGCTGATTCAGACACGCATCCAGCATCTGCCCACATCCACGCCGGGGAAGCTCGGGAATACTCTGCATACAAATGGTGACAGCTTAGCTCATCTCAGCTGCTTCTTCCCGCACGTTGGCAGGCAGGAGCAGCCCCTCGCTGCAAATGGAGCTGCACCTTGCGTGGTGCTGCCACAGCAAATGGAAGCAGAAACTCCCTGCAAAGTGATGGCAGCTGCCCTCTGCGAGCAGCAGCAGGATTGCGTTTCTAGGTGTCCAAAAGCAGCAGGAAAAATCATCTTCCCCAAGGCAGCTCTGCCCAACAGGGATGCAGGTTTAATCTCCATCCCTCACCTGAAGGAGCTCTTTCTGCTCCTTGCAGGTTTAACAGCTCCAGGTGTGTGCACCTGGAAACATCTGGAGAGGAAACTTCCCTTTTCCTAGCTAAGTTAGACTTAAAATGAAGAAATACCCAACAACCACAGGTAAAAAAGGTGAAATCCAGGCAGGGGGGCAGCCCCACGCCCCGCCTGGTGGGATTTTGGGACGAGAAAGAAGAGACGGAATGGGGAGAGGCAGATGGAAGGGACAAGGGGGCAATCCCAGCACGGCACTGGGATGCTTGGGATGGGCATGGCACATCCAGGGACCACCAGTGGCACCCAGCAGCTCCAGCCCAGCCCCAAACCACGAGGATGGGCACCAGCATCCCCATCCCGGCTGGAAACCCCCGGGATTCAACAGGATGGGACCCACCTCGCTCACGTTAAACACCGAAACCCCCGGCACGGGCACCGGGGGTGCAACAAAGCCGGGGTGCCGTGACCTCAATAACGCTTTCCCCACGCGAAATTTAGGACTGGGCGTGGACAGCTCCTTTTTTTTTGCCCCGTTTTTTCTGATTCGAAGCGCTTTTTCCGGCTGTCTATTATTGACTAATGTACCGTTTCTAATGAGCGCTGCCTCCCCGCCCGAGGCGGCTGCAGAACATGGCCCCGCGCTGCCGCCCCTCCTGCCGCAGCCCCGGCCCCACCTGCGGGAGGAACCGGGGCAGAACCGGGGCCGAACCGGGCGCGGAGCGGGGAGCGAGCCGCAGATCCGCCCTTCAGCATCCCTCCGTCCGTCCGTCCGTCCGTCCGTCCGTCCATCGCTCCGCGCCTCGCCCGCCGCACCTGCCCGGCCGCCCGCGCTGCCGCAGGGGCCGCGCCTGGCGCTGCCGCAGCCTCGGGGCGCCGCCACCGGGACACGCCCCTCGCTCCCCTCGCTTTTGGGATGAAATGGCCGCATTTGGCCATTTCTCGGCTGTTCATTATTTTTTTATTTTATTTCCCCTCCGCTTCTCGGCGCGGGACGCGGCGGAGGGAGAGCGCGCCCGGGGGTTCGCCGCTCCCCGCAGCCCATCCCCGCCAGCCCTGCCCGTACCTGCCGCTGCGGGGGTGTCCGCACCGGAGCCGGCTGCTGACAGCGGTGGCGGTGACGGTGACAGCGGCGGCGGCGGCGCGGGCGGGGCGGGGGCGCGCGCGGGGCTCCGGAACCTTCGCCGCGCCGGCCGGGGCGGGAGCGCGCGCGCGCGTGCGCGGAGCGCCGCCGAGTCCCCCGCGCGCCCCCCGCCTCTCCCGGGGAGCGCCCGCCCCGCCCGCGCGCGCCCCCGCCGCCGCCGCCGCCCCATTGTCTGCGGGGACGCGGGGGCGCGCGCGCCGCCCCGGCCGGCAGGGGGCGCTGCCGCGATGCCCTCGCCCCTCACGGCCCGGGCCGCGCCGTGGCTGTCGTGAGGGGAGGCCGGGCCGGGCCGCGCCGGGCTCGGCGGGGCCGCGCTCCCACAGCGATCCCACCCCGGCACCCGCCACAGCCCCGGGGATGCGGGACACCGCCTGCCGCCCGCTTTCATCCCCATTTCTGCCCAGCGTCCCGCACACGCTCCTGCACGGCCCTCCGTGTCCGTGGGGATGGCGGCAGCCATGTGCAGCCGCACAGTTTAATTTCATTCTCATTTCATCCTCATTTCACCCTGGTGAGCTCCTGGCTGACAAAGCGCCTCGCACAGGGCTGGCAGTTCCACAGCATCACCCAGAGCACCCACAGCGGAGAGGAGCAGGCCACAGAGCTCAGGGGACACGGTGGCAGCGCTCGATGGCTTTTGCTGCAGCACACACCAAAGGAAGGAGCAACAGGTGACAGAGAATGGCTGTGTCAGGGCTCCCTCACCATCCCTGAAGCACTGCAGAGCAAAGGGAGAGGCTGAAAAACCAGATCTGATCCCAAAAGATCCCTCTCATTCTTGCCTGCTTGATCTGGAACAGCAGTGAGCTGCTTTTGCTCACCCGAAGTGTTGTGGACACAGAGGAGATCCCTCGGTGGAATTACTACCTTGTGTTAACAGGGTTACTCTCCCTAATAATTGGATTTGATAGAGAAACTGCAGGAGGGCAGGATCCAGTTTTCAGTTTTTCCTGAGAAACGCTGAGGTGCAAATGAAGGACCAACATCCAGTCTAAGAACAGGCTTTTTGTGAGAGAAAAGATGAAGAACCTGCAACACCAGGTTCTTCTTAAAGCCTTTCTTAACCTGTAGCTGCTGGGTATCTCTATTTGAAATCTAACTTAGATGGAAAAAGGGAAGTTTCCTCACCAGGAGCGCACACATGCAGCACCAGTTTTAAAGCAGACATGATTGGGAATGGTCTGTCTTGGTTTGGAATAAAGGTTTATGGAGTGTCAAAGCTATTCTCTTATTACAGTATCAATAACTGCAGACCTACAAAAAAATAAACTATTTATGAACATGCAATATTCTGAGTTTGTTTGTTTGTTTGTTTGTTTGTTTTCAGGTCAATTGTAATAGGCAAGGCATCTAAAAACAGAGGAATTGCTCTTTTCTGCCCATTTTTAAACTGCCTAAAATGTATCCACTGTAATTTAGCTGGAGAATTTTCCTAGGTTAGACACATTTCCTCTCAAAAATCTATCACGGTTTTGAGAATTGTAAAATAAACACTACAAGGGGATCCGTCCTTGTGAGACAACAGAAGAGAAGATGAATTGCAGTGCAAGCAGCTCGAGCCCAGCCTGGGACAGAAGCTCTTCCAAGAGGAGATGTGGATGTACCAGGAGCACCAGGCTGACTGGGAGTGAGCTCAGCATCCTCCAACAGGATTATTTCTTCATCTAAAGACAGCGGAAACAAAAGAGACTCTGGGCCTCATTTCTGGAAGCTCAGCATGACAACGCTTGTCTCTCCAAAGTCACCTCAAGTCCCACTTAGATCTGCCTGAGTTCTCAGCAAGTCCTCAGATCCAAGAAATCCTGGGCACATTAGAGCCAGGGAACGTTCCGGCACAGCCACATCCAGGCCATTTAGAGGATCTGCTGGCAAACGTTAGTCCAGAGTGAAATGCATCAACTGCTGCAGCAACACCGAGATGTTTCCAGAACTGCTGGAGCAGCCCAAGTCCCAAAGTGCAGCCCCAGACGGGAAGAGCTGGTCAGCAGATCCTGCCCCAACGGAGAGAGCTGCAGAGAAGCCTCTGAGGGCACATTTCTTACCTGTGTGTGCAGCAGGCTGACGGCTGATGTGCAGTTTAATTACTGCACTGAGCTCTTCTGGCTCTTCTTCATGTTCACAGGGGCTTTTGTTTATTGCAGAAGGGATCTGGGAATTTTTCCTATCCTTCTCAGGCCAGGCTCCTCTTTCCTCCCCACTCCTGGCCCGTACTGCTGCTAAGTGTACGCTATTTTAACACAAACTTATAAAGAAAGCCTTTAATGAAGAAAAAGTGGAGTCCTCGTCTTCCATACCCGTGTCTCCATCCCTAAGACCAGGCTTATTTTCCTCTCAGGTGAGGTTTGTCACCTGTTTCATAACTGCCAAGGTTTTCCCTGGCTACAGAAGGTAGGACACCCAGGTCTCACCTACAGAGCTGCAGCTGCATCAGAAATTCTGGGTTACATTGGGTTATATTCTGGGTTATACAAGTCTGATGTCCCCAGGGCCTCCTCTGGCCACAAGCTGCTTCATTTCAGTCACTTAATTCAGCTTAAGCCTGGCTTTTGCAAAACCATAACGATGCCGGCTGAAATAAATACTCAAATTCTGCACTGGCTTAATTCCATTAAAGCACTACCCAGACCTTTTTGCAACCTGTCCATTAAAGTTCACCTCATCAAAGGAAACGGGCTAATTGCTTTCAAAACGCTATTTCCAAAGCGAGGAGACAGGATTGATCTTTGCAGAGCGACTGCAGGTGCCGGCAGCCCACGGTGTGACCCTTGCTCGGCTCGGAGCCGCAGCAGGCACGGAGCGAGGTGCCCAGAGCAGGGTTCCTGAGCAGGGTTCCCAGAGCAGGGTTCCCATGCAGGTTCCCCGAGCAGGGTTCCTGAGCAGGGTTCCCAGAGCAGGGTTCCCATGCAGGTTCCCCGAGCAGGGTTCCTGAGCAGGGTTCCCAGAGCAGGGTTCCTGAGCAGGGTTCCCCAGCAGGATTCCCTAGCAGGGTTCCCGAGCAAGGTTCCCATGCAGGGTTCCCAGATCAAGGTTCCCGAGCAGGTTCCTGGCCGTGGCCCCGGCCCGGGGCAGCAGCCGGGTTTCGTAAGCTCCGGGAGCCGGGAGCGGGCGGTTACACAAGCCCGGCCGTGCCGAGTCACGGCAGGACAGCCCCGAGCAGCGCTCACGCAAACCGGCCCCGCGGCTCAGGCGGGGATTAGAGCTCAGCTGGCTCCTTCCCACTAACCAGACACGTATTCCAGCGTGGTTCTGTCCAGCTGGAGAGACTGAACGGTCACTTTGCAGTAATCAGAGCGCGGTGCACCCGCAGCACCCCGCCAAGCCCCGGGACCGCGGGGATGTGAACTGGGACAGGAGCGTCCCCGGCTTTGGACAGCGCAGGCGGCCAGCGGGCCGTGACTCAGCACAGGGACACAGCCAGGTCCCCAGCACTGCTGAGCTTGGATAAACAAACTCACCCTGACCTCTTTAGCAAACGGACAGACACAAAAAAAGAGGCCAAGGCACTTAAACCCTCTTTCACCGGTCCCTCTTGACCCCAGCCCATCTGAAAAAGCGTTATTCCTGTCTCTTTACAGCTCTTTACAGTCACACAGAGCCCAGCACCTAAACCAGGAGATACAAGACCCTAAGGACAGATATATCTTTAATTAATCATTATTCCATTTCTCAATTACCAGCTGCTTTCAGATCATTTAAAGCCCGAGTGTCTAAGAGGCAGAGCTGACTCATCGGGGAGGCACAGGATGTGTTCACTTATGGGACCTTGTGGGAATTATCGGGCTCCTGGGCTCACACCACTTAAAGCCAAGATTCCCTTGGACCTGGTGTCACGGAAGGGCAGTTCCTGGCAGCAGCTTCCCCCTTCACCGACGGTTCTCAGGGATGCCAGCAGCCAGGAGGGACTTTAGTCCTGGAGGAGAGCAGCCACCAGAGCTCTGCCAGCTCTGCAAAGGGACAGTGAGCATCTCTGGGTGAAACAGGCTCCGTTCCAAACTCCCCGGGACTGCAGGCTCTGAACTGCTCGGGTTCAAGGGGCAGAGCTGCTCTGGCACCTGCACATCACCGGTCCTGGAGCACTCCGTCAATCCCACGGGATGGCACCCGCAGGGCAGCAAACAGGGCTGTGGATTTATCCCCGAGTTTGTCAGGGCGAGAGTTCCGCCGGCTCTGGGGCAGGGATCGCATCACGCAGCAGCACGGCAGGTCCTGCAGCGGTGCTGTCACACAGACAGAGCCACCAGAACTCTGGGGAGTTTCCTGAGGGAGCTGTCACCTCCCCGCAGTCCTCACCCCCAGCTCTGTCCCCTGCGGGGCCGGCTCGGAGCGGCGGTGCGGGGTTTCGGAGGGGCTTTGGGAGCCATCTGCTGTCACCAGCCCACATTACAGGAGGGGCTGGCGGCACCAGGAGGGCTCTGCTTGAACCATCTTCCCAGAAACACTGGGGTTGGAGATCCAAGATCATCGAGTCCAACCTGTGCCCAATTTCCACCTTTCCAACCAGCCCAGAGCGCTGAGTGCCACGTTGAGTCATTCCCTGGACAGCTGCAGGGATGGCGATCCCAAACCTCCCTGGGCAGCCCCTTCCGATGTCTAACCACTCCTCCCGAGAAAAATCTCCAAATTTAACTACAGCAGAAATACCAGCCCCTCAAGGAGATCACCACCTCACCCAGAAAAACTCAGGGTTCTCCACAGTAAACATAGTTCTTCCAAAGGAAGGACTCAAGGTGAGGGTGTGCACTGAGCAGAGATGGGATTCCAGCCCCCCAGACCCACCAGGTCCTGGCATCAATCCCAGCTCTCAGGTGGAAGTGACAGTGTTCTCATCCCCCTGCTCAGAGGAGCTGCAGGGAGCGCGGCAGAGCAGGAGGAGATGCTGGGGGGAGATGCTGGGTGCTCACAGCGCTGGCGCTTTGGGAACTGAGAGGCTTTGTTCCTCTGCAGGCAGCAGAGTGGCACTGGGCCTGGCACGGCACTGTGCCCATGTCCCAACTGGCCACTGACCCTGGCACGGTGGCCGTGCGAGCCACACCAGGGTGTGCAACCCCGGGGGGCTCAGGACGGGGAGAGGAGAGCCCCAGGGCTTCAGCACGGGGAGTGTGCAAGGAACACCTTTCTGCCAGCACGGTGTGTGTGCAAGATGAGCCCATCTGCCAGCACGGTGAGTGTGCAAGGAACAGCCCTCTGCCAGCACTGTGAGTGCACAGGACACGTACAGGGGGTGCACCAGTTGCGTGCCAGGTGTGTACCAGGTATCTTCAGGGTGTCTGTGTTTCAGGTGTTTGTGTTCCAGGTGTCTGTGTTTCAGGTGTCTGTGTTTCAGGTGTTTCTGTATTGGCTGTCTGTGTTACAGGTGTTTGTGTTCCAGGTGTCTGTGTTTCAGGTGTCTGTGTTTCAGGTGTTTCTGTATTGGCTGTCTGTGTTCCAGGTGTCTGTGTTTCAGGAGTTTCTGTATTGGCTGTCTGTGTTCCAGGTGTCTGTGTTACGGGTGTCTGTGTTTCAGGTGTTTCTGCACCAGCTATTTGTATGCAATGTGTCTGTATTTCAGGTGTTTGTGTGTCCCAGGTGTTTGTGTGTCCCAGGTGTTTGTGTATTCCAGGTATGTATCCCAGGTGTTTCTGTATTCCAGATGTTCCTGTACTCCAGGTGTGCATCCCAGCTATTTGTGTATTCCAGCTGTTTGTGCGTTCCAGCTGTTTGTGCATTCCATTTCTGTTCCCGCGCTCAGGGCGCGCTCCCCCCTCGGGCCGGCAGGGGGCGCAGGGGCGCGCGGGACGCATGCGCGGGGCGGGGCGGGCGGAAGTGCGGCGGAGGGCGCGCGGCGCCCATGGGGCCCCTTAAAGGCGCCGCCGCCGTCGTGCCCGCCGGTCCCGGAGGGACGCGCCAAGCCTGGCTGGAATGAGCAGGTGGGGCGGAACCCCCGGTGCTTCCCCGACACTCCGTCCCGCACGTCATCCCCCTCGTGCTCCGGCACGCGCCACCGCTGCCTCAGTTTCCCCCGGTGTCGGGGGTCTTGCAGCTGCCGAGGGTGTGGAAGCGGCCGCGGGGACCCCCAGGGTCCCCTCC
>VRYO01002780.1:41739-53763 GCA_009812075.1 Sialia sialis | reverse complement strand
GCCCCTTTCTGGGCTCGTTGAATTAAAAAAAAAAGGTGTGGGGGGTGTTGTTGGGTTGTTTTGTTTTTTCCTGTGTGTTTTTCTTCTCTTTCTACAAAGTCCAGAGCTGGTAGCGAGGGGGTTTCTGGGGGTAGGGATGGAGAGAGACCCCCCTGGAAAGGATGAAATTCCAAGAAAAAAAAACCAAAAAAATCGCTTCCCCTCAGGGAGTAAAGCGGGGGGCAGGGGTGGGGGCTCTGTCCTCGCCCCCCAGCCTGGGGGAAGCAGCCCCTGATCCCCCTCCGTAGTGTGAGCTCGGCGGAGGGGTCCCCCAGCCCCCGCTGCCCGCCTCGGGGTCCCGCGGGGGGACAGGAGGAAGAGGAGGAAGGATCCGGAGGGGCTGCGGGGGCGGGATTTGGGACCGAAACCGAGGAGAAACCAAAGGACTTTACAAAGAGCTCGACCCATCAGTTGGAGTCGGAGTCGGAGGAGTCCCCCGAGGAGGAGGAGGAACTGCTGCTGCCCTCCGAGTCGTTGTCATCGTCATCCTCATCGTCCTCATCCTCATCATCTTCATCGTTCTGCGAGGGGGTGGCACAGAGGAGGGGGAGGTCAGGGTGCGGTGGTCAGTCCATTGTCACCTCCTTGTCCCCTGCTCAGCCTCCCCGGGGTGTGACCCCCCACCCACCCACGCTGCCCCCGGGGGTCTGGGGCTGAGGAAGAGGAGGAGGAGGAGGAGGAGGAGGAGGGAGCAGGGCAGGAGCTCAGCTGGGGCGCGGGGTCCTGCCCTCACCTCTGCCACTGCCACACGATGGAGGGAGGCTGCCCGACCCCTCGGGCCTCAGTTTCCCCCCTCGGAAGCCAGGGAAGGAAGAGGCGTGAGCTGAGACCAGCGAGGGGGTGCAAACACCTCACCTGTCCGGGGGCGAGCACAAGGCACGGACACGGGTTCTGGCCCCAGCGCCATCCAGCAAAGTCTGGTTTCAGTTGCACCGGTGTAAAGCTTTGACTCAGGTGACTTACTCGGCATTCACACTGGCGCAAACGGAGCCGAGACCAGACTCAGTATCTCCACCAGGAAAGAGACAGGAGATTTTTTTCCTCTGCTCACTGGGGGCTCTGCACACCCCCCCAGCTGCTCCTCGGGGGGGGATCCTGCTCCCCTTGTCCTCCCCGTGTCCCCCTGCCCCCCGGGGGCTCCTCACCACGGATCTAGCTGAGCCCAGGCCCTCCCTGTGCCACGGCCTCACCTCGTCGCCGTCCTCGCTCTCCTCCTCGCTGCTGGACTCCGAGGAGTCGCCGCCTTCCTCCGACGAGTCGCCGTTGTCATCGTCATCATCCTCATCTTCATCGTCGTCTTCCTCCTCCTCTTCCTCCTCGTCATCGTCCTCTGACTCCTGCAGGACAGGAGGGGCTTGCTGAGTCCCTCCCCACCCATGGGTGCAGCCCCCACCCCATCCCCCTTTGGGTTCCTCCCTCCACTGAGCACATCAGGGGATTCCTCACCCCACACCTTTCCCCATTCACACAGAACTGCTCCAAAAAGGGATCTGGGGAAAGGTTACGGTCTCGAGTTTAGGGCAGGCAGCTGGCAGCACGAGGGACCCCTCACACAAGGGGTGTAGGTCCCCCCTGACTCTCCCCAGGAGGGACTCACCGACTTGGACTGCATCGTGGGCTTCATCTTGGGGTTGGGACCCCGGATCTTCCCTATGCTCTTGCGTTTCTGTGGGAACAAAACCAAACCCTTCAGGGCTCCAGTTCAGCTCCTCCCCAGCGTGCAGCCCAGAGGAAATCCCACTGCTGAGCTGCCCTGGGGACAAAACCCCACTGGAGGGGCGCTCTGGAGCATGGCACACCCAAAGCTCACCCAGGACCGATCCTGCCCCAAGCCCCCAGGTTCTCCAGCCCTGACAATCCCATCCCATCCCACTCCAGCCTCCTGAGGTCCCAGTGCAGCAGTGCCACGTGGATACTCACGTTGGAAATGTGTTCCTTGTAGGCAGCCCGCTCCTGGGGCGAGAGGCTCTGTGGGGACAGGGACACAGTCAGGGAACAGAACGGGGGATGGGGCGGGAAGGGCTGCAGCGCAGGGCACAGCGTCCTCAGGGATGTAACTTTTATCCTTTTTAAGTTACAAAATGTCAAAAAATGGTTTCCGGAAGAGAGGTGGGAACAGAGACCACACCGAGCATGGTTCCCAAAACCTCTGGATCCCAGGGTCTCCCACCAACCAGGCACCAGGGTCCAGCACCCACCTTGAGCCAGATGTCGAGGTGCACCTTGTACTGTTTCTGCTGCTCCTCTGCCAGCTTTTTGTAGTGGTCCTTCTGGCCCTGGGAGATGCGCTGCCAGCGGCTGCCGATCTCCACCATCCGCTCCTTCAGGGGGAGGTGGTTCAGCTCCCCGTTGGACAGGAGCTCCTGGGAGAACTTCTGGTAACCATTCCTGCATGGGGAGAGCGCAGGGACAGGGCTGGGACAGCGGGCACACACATCCCAAGTGTCCAGAACCCTGTCCAGCCCACCAGGGTCCAGCCCACCCTCCCTCCTCGTGCTCTTCCCAGAACCAGCTCTGCACACCCAGGTACTCACATGGGCGGTTTCTTGGGCTCTCCCTGGAATTTCATTTTCTTGGTGGAGTTGGTGGAGCACGGAGGGGCCCGCATTTCACTCAGCTCCCTCTGAGCCACAGGAGAGAGAGAGAAGGGGGGGGCGTCAGGGAGAGAGGCAGTGCTGGCTGAGGGACATGGCGAGGGACAGGGCGGGGCACAGACCCACCTCGTATCGCTTCTGATCCTCCGCTGCCTTCTTGATCCACATCAGCTTCTCCTTCTTCTCCATGTTGTTCCAAGTGGCCTCCATGGCCTTGAGCGCTTTGCCCCGGTCGTTCTGTGGGACAGAACCACACCATGCACCCCAAAACTCTGGGACATTGGGGTGCTGCTGCTGGGGCACTGCACCCCCCGTGACCCCCATCCTCCCCACGGCTCCCAGCCCAAACCCAGGGGTGAGAGCCAGACAGAAATTCTGCTGGGAGTGCTGATCCCACCTCCAGCCCCTTTCCCAGCCCATTCCTCACCTTGAAGCGAGCCAGGTAGTCCCCGATGACGCTCTGCTGCCAGATCTCCTCGGCAGTTTTGGGAGACTCTGGCAGCTTCCCACGCTCCTCTTTATCCGAGCCGTGCTTCTTCTCCGACTGCGCCTTCATCGCTGCCTCCCGTGCCTTGTACTTGGCCTGGGCAGGGGGCACAAGGGCCACGGGGTGAGGGGGGCACGGCAGGGGCTCTGGAGCCCCCCCAGCAGCACTGACAGCCCCAACCCCACCTCAGGACCCTCCCCATCAGGAAAAACACCAAAGCCTTGAGGCTGAGGGCTCCTCTGAGGTTTCTTTGGTGGGTTTGACCCCCCAGGTGATGAGAGGGGGAGGCACGGCCAGTGCTGTCCCCTCAGTGCCAGGTCACTGTGGTGCTCCAGGTGCAGGACAAGGACAGGACAATCCCCCAGGAGCAGTGGAGGAGGAGCACAGGGGTGGGAACCAACCTTCTTCTTCTCGGAGAGGTCGTTCCACATGCGGGCCAGCAGCCGGGTGAGCTCGCTCTCCGACAGCTCCGGCCGCTCCTCCTGCAGCTGCTTCCGCTTCTCCTCCGAGAAGATGAACATGGCTGAGATGGGCCTCTTGGGCTTCTCTGAGCTGGCCTGAGGGGGCACACAGCTGTCAGGGGGCAGGCCATGCAGGGACAGAGCCCTCAGAGCCCCCTGAGATGTACGACCCCAGCCCGAGCCTCTGCAGCCTCTGCCCCGTCCCTGCCGGGGCTGCTCCCACCTTGCCGGTCTCCGGGGAGGATTTTTTGGATGCAGGACTTGTGGCCCCTTTCCGGTTGCTGCCCAGCATCTTCTCCTCGCCCAGCACCCGCTGCTGCTCCTCCTCAGGCAGGCTCTGGGCGGCACAGGAGGAGACATGGTTAGACAGCCCCGTGCTAATGAGGCTTTGAGGCAATTGGGGAATGGGGGCTCTGGGGAAGGGGAATTAATGCATTTGGGTGGGAATCCAAAATCCAGATCCAAATCCTGTCCCAGCCTAGAAGTGACCCTGCACAGCCTGGGGGTCCCCACGCTGTCACCCCATCTGGGCAGTGTCCCTGTGGCCCAGCTCAGCCGTTTCTCAGTGAAAGCAGCTGGGCAGGTGTCTGGATCCGGGCACCCCCCCTGGAATTTCCAGCCCGTGGCCCTGCAGCCGCAGCTGGGGCTGTGTCACATCCGCCCGGGGACAGGGACATGCCGGGGTGGCCTCGGTGCAGCTCCCCCGCCCACGGCCCAGCCCGGGAAGGAAGTGAGAGGCTGCAGAGCCACAGCCACAGCCACTGAGCAGCCTCCCCTGCAGCTCTGCTCAGCCCAGCTCTCCTCCCAGACACCGGGTCAGGCTTTAGGACAGCCCAAAGGCCAAGGCCCAGGCATGGTTTGGGGGAGCAGAGAGGGCAGCTCCCCATTTGAGCCATCCCTGGGATGTTCCCCATTCCCAGATTTGGGATCTGCAGCCCCTGATGGCTGAGCACCCCCTCAGCACTCACCTCCAGGAAGCGCAGCAGCTCGATCTCGTAATCTTTCTTTTTCTGGAGGGGGATGAAGATGTGTGGTTACACAGAGATCCCTCACTCCCCCCCTGCCCCAGTCCCCGGGCACCCTCCACCTGTTTGTCCCAAGAGAGGTGACCCAGGGCCCCAGGGAGAATTGCTGATGCAGACTGGCACAGGGACTGAGGAAAGCTGAGGGATTTCCAGGGATGTCTGCAGCCCAGACCCTCCCATCCCACTGCTCCTCTCCCACAGCACCGGAGCCCACCTGCCTGTCCCCTCACCTGTCCCTCCTCAGCCACTCACCTGGTCACACTTTTTGTGGTAGGCGTCCTTCTCCTTCTGGGAGAGCAGTTTCCACTGCTGGCTGCACAGCACCATCCGCTCCGTGCTGGGCACGTCTTTCATGTTTGCCATCAGCTCTGCACAGTACAGGGAGTAGCTGTTCCTGAAAAACCCACAGAGGGACCCAGTGTTAGGGAACTCTGTCCCTGTGGAGCAGGCTTGGTGTAAAAGCCTCCCCAAAACCTCCCAACTGGGCTGCACCAGGCTAGGAAGTGAAGTGCCTGGGTTTTAGGGCAGCTGGGTGCTGGATCTTCCCCTAAAAGCCAAAGTATCACTGCAAACCTCGCTCAGATTCTCCCCAAAACGTGTATTTGATTTAAGCTCTGGTTTAAAGGGATCATCACTGACTCATGTAATCATTAAGGCTGGAAAAGCCCTCTAAGATCATTAGTCCAGCCATTAACTAACCCTGTCAAGCCCAGCACTAAACCATGTCCTCAAGAGGACATCCACACTTTTTGAACACTTCAGGGATGGTGACTCCACCACTGCCCTGCTCAGCCTGTTCCCATTTACCCCATAAATGCCCCCGTGTGTCCGTGCTCCCAGAAGCTATCTGGGCTCCCCAAGCCCAGCACTGCCCAGTTTCTCTGCTGGCCAGAGCCAGCCCCAGCCAGGGGACTCACGGGGGTGGCTTTGTGGGTCGTCCATCAAACTTGTCCTTGAGCTGGCGCTCGGCCTTGGTGAGAGTGGAGCGCGTGATTCCCTCCTCGCTGATGTTCAGCTCGGGGTGCTTCTGGATGTAATCCCTCATGATCTCCTGTGGGGAAGGCAGACAGGTCAGAGGGGCTGCCAGGCAGGGCTGGAGGAGGAGGAGAGAGAAGCCAACCATTGCCCTGACCTGCACCTGGGGACTCTGCAGCCATGACCTGCACCTGGGGACATCCTGACCCTCACCTGGGGACATCCTGACCCTCACCTGGGGACACTGCTGCTGCCCTGACCCTCACCTGGGGACATCCTGATCCTCACCTGAGGACTCTGCAGCCCTGATCCTCACCTGGAGACACTGCTGCCTGCCCTGACCCTCACCTGGGGACTCTGCTGCCCTGATCCTGCACCTGGGGACACTGCTGCCTGCCCTGACCCTCACCTGGGGACATTCCTGCCTGCCCTGACCCTCACCTGGGGACTCTGCTGCCTGCCCTGCAGCTGGGGACACTGCAGCTGCCCTGATCCTGCACCTGAAGACACTGCTGCCTGCCCTGCACACAGCTGAGAGGCAGGGCTCAGACTCACTAGGGACCTGCCAGGACCTGCCTGAACCCCACGCTGGCTGTCCCTGCAGGGCTGGGATGCAGAGTGGCTCGGTGTGTGGAGGGGACCGGGCGGGGCTGCTCCCTACCTCGTACTGCTTCCGCTGTTCCAGGGCCTTATGAATCCATTTCAGCCTCTTTTTATCCGAGAGTTGAGACCACTGCTTGCCCAGCGACTCTTTCACCTCCTTCGTGGTGGCCTGAAAACCCAAAGCCAGAGGTGAGGGCAGAGGGGTAAAATCCAAAATCCAAAAATAAAAATAGGAATGGAAAAATATGGAAAAAAATGGCAAAAAAAAGGCGTGGCCTTGTGGCACCCGGCACAGGAGCCGTGGGTGTGTGTGGGCGTGGGGGGCATGGCCAGAGGTGAAGGTCTGTGCTGGAATCCTTTCCTGCCCTGCCTCAAGCTGTGGTCACCCCTTCCTGGCAAAAAGTGTGGAGCTGGATCCCTGAGCCTCTTGCAGGTGTGCAGAGCCCCTCCTTACCTGGCTGCAGGAGCTGCTAGCGGTGTCCTCCATCCCGACCCCCTAAAATGCTTCTCTCCCTTCCCCCTCCTGCCCCCCAGAGCGGGGTCCAGGACCCCCCAGCACTCACACTCGCACTCACTCCCACCCACCGTACTCACATCTGGACGCACTTTCAGGTAGATCTTCTTCTCGTGGTTGTACCACAGCTGCTGGGGGGTCTTGGGTTTCTCGGGGACGTCGGATTTCTTGGCGTTCTGGATGAGATCCGGGTGGTCTTCCCTTCAGCAGGCAGGGAGGTGGGGAAGGGACAGCGTCAGGGACGTGGCAGAGGCAAGCAGAGCAGCCCTAAACCTGCCTGCTAAGGCGTGGCTATCACTGCAGGGCTGAGCCCCCATGGGCTCAGCTGCTGGGCTGGGGGGGTCCCCAAAAAGAGCAGGAGGGTTTTAGGAGAGATTTAAGTTTGCCCCTCCTTGGGGAGCATTGGCTACAGGCATCCCTGGGCTCAGCTGCAACCCCGGAGCAGCAGCAGGACATTGGGAATGCCAGGATCCACCTGGAGCACAGCAAGCACGGCCAAGGGGAAGCTCTGGAGTGACTGGGGGGACACTGATGGGACACTTCAGCTTTCATCAGTGCTGCTGGCAGGACCCCTGTCCCCACCTCGCAGACCTGGACCCCCAGAGCAGGGCTGGTCCTCCACTCTCCCCCTCATCCAGTCTCCCAGCTGGAGGGATCTCTCAGACACCTTTTCCTGGCTCTCTTTTAGCTGAATTCCCTCTTCTCTCCAAGACAAAAGCCCATCAGGGCTTCCTCTGTGAACTACACACAGCAGGGAAATTTGGATCTGCCTGGAGGGGCCTGGGCAAATATGGGAGGGAGGGGAGGGGCTGCCTGCTCACCTGAACCTCGCCAAGTTCCTCTCAAACTCCTGCTTCTCTCGCTGGAAGTCCTGGATGTATTTCATCTGGGGACACAAAGCCACCACAGAGGTGGAGAGGGACGTCAGCACCAGGAACGGGCAGGGAGATCCATCCCTGTGGACCTGGCTGGGGATCCCAGCAGGGCTGTCCAGCCCATGGAATGCTCCTGCCTGGGACCCAGCAGCTGGATACCTCCCCTCTCTGGGCACCCCAGCCCTGGCAAAGGGCACAGCAGGACTTTGTGCCCTGAACAACCCAGAGTCAAAGCTGGGCCCCCCAAAGCCCTGCCAGGCTTCTCCCAGGATGGGCAGATGTCTGCTCCCAGCATCTCCCAGAGGCTGTCGCTGTGTCCCTCAGCAGGTCAGGGTGGCACAGAGGGGCGTGTGCCCTCACCCTGGCATTAAACACAGATCCACCCAAGGGCAAAGCCACCATCCAGCTCCGTCAGGACACATGGACAGACCCAACCGGCCTCCACCCCACACATCCTGGGAACCAGGACAGGCAAAGCCAAGGAAGTCTTACAGGTCTGACAGGACTAAAGGAACACCTGGCTTGTCCCATCGAGAGCTGGGCTAAGTTCAGCTTGAGCTCTGCTGGTTTTACTGAAGAGCTGAGCAGAGCCCAGCGCACACAGGCATATGGTGGGAAGGGGCTTGCTAACCCCCTCCTCCATACCTTTTTCTTCTCGGGAAGCTCCTTGTATTTCTTGGACAGGATCTTGGTGAGATCCAGGTTGCTCATTTCGGGGTGAAGCTTGGCGTATTTGGCTCGCTTCTCCATGAAGAAGCGGAAATAGGGAGTCAGGGGCTTCTTGGGGAAGTCGGGGTGTTTCTGGGGAGACAGCACAGGGGAGGACACTGAGCATGGGGCTGGCAGCAGCACTGGGGCACAGAAAAACCCAAGGCTGCCCCATCCTGGGGGCACCTGCCTCCATCCAGCCCTGCTGGTGATGATGGCTCCCCAAGGAACGCAGCATCCCATGCTGGGAGCCCTGGGAGTGGCCTCCAGCCACACAGAGCTGTCAGCACAGAGCAAGAGGGGACACTGGGGCAGGAGAGGGGATGGCAGCTCCCAGGGATGGACCATCATCTGCCCCAGGGCCACCCAGCTGAAAGCACCGGGCAGGCCAGGAATAGGACAGCAGCTCTCGGCCCCTCCGGAGCTAAACTTGGCTGCAGGCTGCCAGCAGCACAGCCAGCCATATTAAATGTACCCAGGAGCTGGCCCAGGCCCAGCACCACGGCCTCCAGAGCCTGGGGCAGCTGGACACTGGGACCAGGGGCAGGGAGGGGCTGGCAGGGGCTCCCATGGCACAGCCACGGGGATCTGAGGTGCCACAGGGGCAACAGGCTCCCCTCCTGGGCCAGTGTGGGGTCACCCCTCAGGGACTGAGCCTAATTCCTGCCCAGTACCTTGAGCTTTTTGCCTTTGTAAGGATTCTTCACGTGCTCCTCAGCGTCCATAATGAGCTCTGTGAGGGTCCGGAATTTCCTCACCTGTGTGGGAAATGAAGAGACAAAGACTTGAGCAGGGAACAGAGCACAGCATTTTGTAATGCCACCCCAAAAATGGGCAATCCCAGCCCCTGTGAGGGGGTCACAATGCTGACAGCAGCAGGATGGTACTGGCACCAGTGGCCAAGGGCTCTGGGCACCCAACTCAGGCAATTCCAACAGCCCCAGGAATGCCAGCAGGACACGGGCACCCTGTCCCAAAACCCCCACAAAGCCCCACGCGGTGTCAATCACCTCATTAGAGATCTCCATCCACTTCATCTTGCACATCTCCCCTGAGAAGTCCTTGAAAGCCACTTTTTCCCAGTCCAGGTGGGACTCAGTGGTTTTGAACTTGCTCCCGTCGTTGGAGGGCAGGTTATTCTTCATGCACTCCAGGAGGGTCAGCATGTCCTCCTGCGACCAGCGGTCTGAGCAGCGAGAAACGCTATCAGCCAGGGCCAGGAGACCCTTCCCTTCCCCTCCCTTCCCTTCCCTTCCTGGACTGCAGCTCCCAGTGTGCCGCACGCCAGGACACGTAATCTCCACATGCTGCCTCTTGAGATTAAAGATCAAAGGGACGTGGCTGTTTCCATCACCCTCGAGCAACTTTCTACAGGCCAAAACAATCCGGGCAAAGCTAGAAATTCCACCGGGTGCAAACCAGAGAGACTGGCTCATCCCAGAGATCCATCAGATAAGCTGGCTGTGCTGCACAGGAGCACAGGGCTATTTCCTACCCCGGAGTGACACGGGAGCAATGAGCTCTCCGGTCAAGCAGGAAGCAGGGAAAACCACTTTCTAAGTGGAAAAGATGTGTCCAGAGCAACTGGAAAACCTCAGCGTTGCTTTTCCTGCACCTCAGATAGCTTTGTGATCACCTGGGCCCAGCTCCACGGTGACCTCTGCCAAGGTCAAAGCTCCCAGAGCACAAAGAGAGGGAGGGCAGAGCCTGGCACAGCTTCCCCCGTGCCACAGAGAGGTCCCTGACAGCAAAGAGATGATGTTCATGTCACCCCAACATCCCCCAAGCTGCTGGGAGGAGCATCCCCAGCTCCCACAGGAACATGGTACAGGAATGGTGGGATGGGCACGTGGCAAAGCCAGAGAGCCTGGAGCGAGCGTGGGGCCAGGCCAGGCAGCAGCACTGTGCTGGGGCAGGCAGCAGCACCGTGCTGGGGCAGGATATCCCAGCCCTGAACTGGCCAGGCAGCAGCACTGTGCTGGGGCAGGCAGCAGGCAGGATATCCCAGCCCTGAACGCCTCATCCAGCCCCAACCTCAGGGCTGCTTCCCTGCCAGGGGAATTCCTGCCTGCTCGAGCTTCCCCGGCAGCGGGGCAGCACTGCCCAGGGTGCTCTGCAAACACGGGAGGCCCTGGGGAATGCAGCGGGGCTGGGAGCGGAAGGAAAATTCCCTGGGGATGGGCTGGAGGAGGAGCAGAGCCCGAAGCCACACGCCCACGCAGCCCTGGCTGCCTCATCCCGGGATGGGCACAGGATTCCACGGCGTTCCCTGCTCACACCTCTGCCAGGGGAAGGCTGAGGTGCTTGGAGCTGCCTGTGGGACATGGAGCACCCCAGAGACGGGGACATGGGACAGAGGATCCTGAAGGGATGGGGACAGTGGGACAGAGTGGCTTGTCATGGATCTGAGTGGAGCATCTCTCCCTCCCTCCATCTCCAGGAATGAAACCAAGCTCCCAGAAACAGCAGCTCTGCCCCCATTCAAGACTCAGCATGAGGAAAATCTTCTCCAGGGGTCTGGGCAAGAGCAATTCCCCCAGAATTTCAAATCCAAGCAAGGGTTGTTAAAGGACATATGGGAGCACAGCCAGGATGTGACCTCTCCATCCCATTTCTCCTGGACCAGCCTGCTTGGGGGTTAAGGCAGGAACAGTTTAGGATCCAGCTGGTCCCTACAGTGACCTCAGCAGGGATTAATATGGAGGGAGAAGACAGAAGGAGCCTGGGAAGTGAGGCCCTGGTGGCCTGGGGTGTGTCTCCATGCTCCTGGCTTCATCCCAAAACACCACCAAGAGGCAGAAGAGATGGGAAACCCCCATTCCCTACAGGGCTGGGGAGGGAGAACACAGCCCCAAATTCTGCTTTCCTGTTTTCCCCATCCACTTTCCCAGCCTCCCGGGCAAGGACCAATGAGGCAGAACAGGGCTGGGAAGCCGGTGCCAACTTTACTTGCAGAAATCAGGAGGAATTACCAAAAGCAGCACAGCCACAAAAATCCAGAGGGGTGGAGGAGGGAACGAGATACCCCCAGACCCACCCCCATCGAGCCCAGTGCCTCAGTTTCCCCCTCAGATGCAGAAACACCCAGAGACCTTTGGCCTTGTGTGAACTCCCTACTGGCAGGCAGCCGGAATAACCACATCCCGAAGGATACACAAAAAAACATGGAAACATCCCAAAATCCTCACTGGCAGCAGCGAGAGGACAACAGGGACCCCCACACTCAGCCCTCCATCCCTCTGCTCCCCCTTCCTCAAGCTGGGGCACGCTGGAAAACGCTGGAACTGCTCACCCACCAGGATGAATGGGGCTGTCTGTGCCCTGGGACCGATTTATCCCGGCTCTCCTGGCACCGGCCGGGCCGGGGCTATATTAGGAAAGCTGCCCCGGTGTAATTAAATCCATCTCAAGTCCCGGAGAAGGACACGTGCTCCAGCCAGGTTTGCTCGAGGCAACAACCCCGAGTGCAGCAAGGAAGGAGGAAAACTGGGGGGACCTGGCAGGTGTGAGGGGCTGGACGGCGCTGCAGAGGTTTGGGGGACCCAGCGGCGGAGCAGCACAGCCCTGCCAGCTGCCCTAAATAAACTTTTTTTTTTTTTCCCCTTGTTTTCCTGCCCCTTTTCCAATAAAAGTTGAAGCTCTGATGTCATGCTGGGGTCTGGAAGCTGGAGGCCCAAGGTAACAGCTCAGCTTTTAATGCAGCCCAGATGTCAGCAGGGAGGGCAGCACCTCTGTGCCAGCCC
>VRYO01002779.1:1584354-1617905 GCA_009812075.1 Sialia sialis | reverse complement strand
CACCTCCCCAAATCAAAAACAGATTTACATCCTTCCTTAACCCTCCTCCTCCACGTTTGTTTGTCAGTTGCTGTTTTAACTCTTACGGGAGTGTTTTAACTTTAACCCTAGTAAACAGCAATTAAAACATAATCAAAGTTTGTAGGGTTTTTTCCAAACTGTTGAAAGTCTAACAATTCAGATCCTTATTTCAAGTCTCTCAAGTCTTGACATTGTCAGATATTCATCTGCTCCTTCACCAGCATTTCCCAACAGGCCTCAGGAGGTTTGCTCTGCTCCTGGGGACAGCACCTTCCTCCTGAGGCCCTGCTGTTGGGAATGGACCCAGAGCTGTGGAGAGCACAAGGATGTGTTCAGCTCATGCTCTACATGAGGAGGCTCATTTCTTACAAAAATACCTGTTATTACAATTCATCCTTTGGGGTTGAGCGTTGAAGAACGGGCAGGGTTGACTTTTCTAGTTTTTGAAAAATCCCAAAGGACATCAATGAGTTAAATAAAAATGATAATATGCTTAAGCATTTCCAAGTATACATGCAATATATGAATATTTAAGCACCTTGTATGAGTCCCAAAGCACTGAATATGAGAAATGAACAATGCAAACATGCTGTCTCTCCGGTCTGGGCTTTCAAAGCTAAAAAAACCCCAATTCTCCTATGCCTACAGATCAGTGATGAAATGACGTGGGTGTGCACCATTACTCCTTGGAAGAACTTTCACAGAAGCCTTTCCTGTGCTCTCTCTCTGCCTTTGTACGGCTTTTTTTAAAACTGCCCTTTTCAACACAGCATGGTTGGGTCTGCTGTGGTGGTACTTTGTACACACATTCAGTTTTCTACCACCACACAGGTCTTAAATTAAATCTGAAGATAAAGAGCACGAATCCTGACACTGAAAAGGTTAGTGGGGTTCCTGCATCCCTGGGGCAAGCAGGTGTGAGTTTATGGGAGAATAGTATCAAAATATAGTGTTAAAATATATATATTTTCCTGAACTGCAGCAGGTGACCTGATAATATTGCAGCTGGCAGAGGTGTGGGTCAGGAGAGAAAGATCTTTGTTTTGCACTTGGAAAGAAACTTGTCTGAAAAGCTGTGGCTTTCCAGGTCCTGCTATGGATTGCAGAAATATGGTGACATCTAGATCCAGAAATGTTTTATTAAAAATATTCCAGATTCTTTCCCCATCCATTAAAAGAGAACACCTAACACACTGGTTTACTGTGCCAGTTTTGGAACACTGTCATTAGGATTCAGCAGCAGTGCAAAGACGGTGCACTAACTTTAGCTGAGCCTCAGTCATTAAGCACATACTTCTATTTTCCATAGCTGTATCTGACATAAAAAAATTAGTTATTTTGCCCCTGTATGTTGGAAGCATCAGGAATTAGTGTATAGACAGCACACCTGATAAAGCAAAATAAGGAAAAGCTAAGGGCTAAAATTACTAGAGCAAGGATTTCAGGTATTCAAGGGGGAAGAAACACTATTATGGATCAAATAATCTCATGGTTTTCAGAGAACTCTTTCCAACATAGCACATGAATACTTAGAGTCTGTGTTTTTTAAGAGAAAATGAGTGTCATTATTCCCATGTTACCAAGGGGGAAAAACGAGACTGAAAGCGCTTCACGTTGCCAAGGCATGGCACATGCCTGTGGTGGGGACAGGGACAGCAGCTATGCGAGGCCCACTCCTGTTTTGCTCTGCAGGTTTCATGCCTAGGAAAACACATTTTCAGTCCTGAAATCCTGCAAATGAGACAAAAAATGGTGGAAATTGTAATGGATCATCATTTTTTAGAGGCTAATACTGAAATAATGTGTCCTCTCCTTTTATTGTTTTAATTGACCAAAGCCATTTATTATAAAACTACCCTCAGTACCCTTATTCTTAAAAATTCAAGTATTTTCTTTAATTCACTTGGAGAAGACTGCAGAGAAGGGTACTTCTTTACTCATGTAATTTCTGATTAAATAAAAGCTACAAGCAAAGAAAATTAGATTGCTTTCAGTTTTACTCCCTGTATAGAATCTTAATATATTATTGACTTAGAAAATCAAATTTCTTTTAATGATAGTTGTAGTAATCTGAAACTTGCTAAGCACAAGCTACTGAACTGAAACCTTGATAGCCAGCTAGTTTAAGTGCAAGTCTGAGCAAGGAAAGTTGAGGTGTTCTTCATTTTATTAGAGGCATGTAAGTAGCATTAGACATATAGAAAGGTAAAGCATATTTACATTTCCATTTTGTTTAAAAATGTTAAGAAAACCACAGGAACTTAGACTGAGATTGTACAAGTGGCATTGTAATGACAGGCAAATGGTATAAAGCAAAAGCACTGAAAGTAATACTTAATCATGCTTAAAGGAAAATGTGGTTTTTCTTCTGCTGACAATTATGTACCAACACTGAAATCAACGCTTAACTCTTCAGCTACTTTTTGCTAGTCAGTGTTTTCCTAGATCAATACTTCGTAAAAATTATATATATATATATATATATATATATATATATATACACACACATATACATTGAAAGGGTTAATTAGTAAACTTACACCAAAATTTTTAAAGTAAGTTGCCTCAGCTGATGGTGTTAAGCCCAACTAAAATCTGTTTAAACCTATTATAAATTCAGCTGAGTGCCATTGCCTTACAGGTTGCTTAAGATCAAACATACTTGACCATAAATGTTTTTTTTAAAATGCTTTTTTCAATGAGAATACCTGGCACTGCATGTCACCTAGTAATATAACTACTTAAAAACACTTTTATCTTTACTGTCTTTACATCCACCATGTAGTTAAAAGTCTAGCAATAATGAGAAACAGAAAACATCTGTCTAAAATTTATGTCCACTCTTAAAGTAAATAATTTTATGTGTGTTTGTCTAAGGATTATCTTTGAGTAATTTTGATCATTCATATAATTTTCATTAATAGCAAAAATCAAAAGATAGCTTTATAGTAACATTTTACCTTTTTTTTTTTTTTTTTTTTTTTTTTTTTTTTTTTTTTTTTTAAAGATCAATCCACATAAAAATTATGGGGCACAATGAACCTACTAGGAATGTCCCTTGTTTATTACTACCCCTGCCTAAATACGGCAATATGAAGACCTCTCAAAATATGGCTGAATAAGCAGATAAAGACAAAAATGAAAAACTAAAATTAAGGATACATGTCTACGCAGATGACTAACTTTAACATACAAAAACCTTTGGCATGGTCATCTGTTTCCTGTTATAAGGTTACTTTTTCCAGCATTACAGGCTACAAGGAAAACATAAAAGAAGACTGTCAAGGTAATGGAAAATCATGACTATGCTAGGACAGCATTTTGTTCACCCTACAGCTGGTCCTAATGGGCCAGACAAATGAAAAACCCAAATAGTGTTTAGATATGCAACTTGGGCATCAAGATAGCTCCTTGTTTAACTAGCTGCTAGAACAACAGTTGTTTACTCACCAGGACGACACTGTCTAACCACCTTGTTCAGGCAATTTTAGGCTCTATTAATTCCATACTGTTTATATATATAGAAACATACGGCAAAGTAACATACCTAAAAATTAGTATAATTGAGTTCACATTTCTAGAGAAAAGTACATGCCACAGTTTAGCCATTTAATCTGTGGTGAATTAGGTATTGTCTCTTGCTGCAAATCTTGATTTTTATACTTTTTTTCATCTGCTTCTCTTCAGTTTTCAACAAGCATCAGCTCATCTGAGCTATAGTTCAGGCAGTACTATTCATAGTAACATAACTCCATCCTTGGACATGAGAAAGATTCTGTTTTCCTGAGAAGAAATCAGAGACCATTGATGCCAATAGCAACAAGCTCACACCAGCATCAGAAATGGAATGCAGTCTCACTAATCCTGTAAGTCATCAAGATGATGAATATAGTGAGATGCAATTAAAATATTCCCAATTTTTGGAAGGAAAGAAATTTGTCATAAAGTCACTTTGTATAGTTTGGCTCATCCAAGAAAAAATGGGATATCATCATGTATCTAAACACAGCACTACTTTTGCAGGCTTTCTCCCTTGCTTTTTATAAACCTCTTCCTATTTCTCTGTGGGGTTGCAGATACAAAATTATTAAGTCAGAAGTAAGAAACACCTGCAGGAAACTGTCATTAACATGAAAACAGTACTTTAATAAAATAGAAACCAATATATGAAACAGAGATTGGTATTTGGATTCTTGTGTGCCTTTACATGTTTGTTTTGACCATCTGAAACACCTAATAACCTCTTGGACATTTGTCCAAATAAGGTTCCTCTTCCACCACTCTTTTAAAGAAATCCTGGTTTTGCTTGTTAAAAAAACCCCCATTTTTATCTTTTAGTCAATAGCACACATGCTCCATTTTGCACATCCCAAATGTATTCCCTCTTTTCAGGTAGAGCTAAAAACTATCACAGACTATTGATGCCGATATTGTAGAAAATGTGAAGCATGTAAGAGCACAGAATTTTGCTCTACAGAAAGCTCTGTATTATTGCATTGTATCAGACCATGCCAAATGTTCAACACCACCATAATTAAACCATTCATATTGCTACCCACTGCCTGGAGCAGAGCAGTGTGAAAATCCTTGCTGTAAATAGCACCAGTTTCCAACAGTCCTCACCTTGACGAGTTCTTCCTTCAGCACAAAAAGGTCATAAAGAGTCATTTGCTCACTCCAGGAAAGTAATTTGACATGACTAATGTTCAGATTGACATACCACTAATTTAGAAACTGAATTTCCTTTGGGCAAGTATTGCAGAATACTCTGGAGACAATAGGTATCACCATGTATTCTGTATTTGCTGTACATTCTTCAAAACTCCATGTTGCCTTCACTGAGGCTGGCGATCTGGTTCTAAGGGACAGCACGGTGACCCACCCCAGGATCTCCGGGTCATTGCACACAGACACCAGTGTGGTGGATGGCAAATGGCTTCTTTTAGAGGGTCACAGGGGTTTTTATAGCTAGGGCAGTCCTCCTGCTTACGTCCAGCTAGGTGCAGCTGGAGGTGAAGCAGGGGGGCCCCAGCTTGGAATGCAGGGGAGGGGGAGAAAGGGGCCCTGTCTGACCCATAACAGCCTGAAAATCTTCCGCACACCTATTCTAAGCCTCCACAACTCCAGTAACTCTTTTAACCACAAATAGTCATAGAAAAAGTATTCCATCATTATCTATGGAAGAACTGAGGCTAAAGGTAGGAATTCACTCCTATTTACTTTTGTGCTTTCTAAATAAGTGGGTAGTGTTCCATGTGTTCACATTTAAAAATCCCCAAGTATTTATCTTTTAGATATCTAAATTTCATGAATAACAAGATATTTTTGGATCTTTTTTTTGCTCCAATACCTATTGTTTGTAATTCAGTTTGCCACGTCCTGAAGCTATGTTCAGTGCTTGCAACAAATTATTTGAGCTGAAACATGGCAGAATTCACAGGTGTGTGTACCCCTAAACATGCAGTAAAAATCTCATTAGGAGTTATCTTACATTGTGTTTGTGGCAACAGATGATTTAAAATTAGGGGGAAAACGGAGCACAGGAGAATGCTTATTTTCATTTTAGAGCAGTGTAACTGTGATTATCTTTGCAAATGGTTCCACACTGCAACTTCGGTCAAATTTTAAACCGAATATAAAATCAGTGAAGATGATGTATGTAGACACATGAACCGTTCTTAAATATTTCTTCTGACAGCAAGTTTCTTTTGAATGCAAATCACAATCAATTACCAATGCAACAGTGAAGTATCCATTTATTAACATCATGTTTAGGTCAATGGATAATAAAGAGTTTGATTTCTTTAAACTCAATATCAAATGCCTGGTTACAGAATCCTTCATAATATTTAAAGGTAATTTTGAATTTTTTTTTTTTAATGATTGGCAAGTTAGAATACATTTTTAATAAACAGATTGAGGCTGAAAGTATTCTGATGTACATCTATTAAAAATAATTTTCCTACAGTAGTATGGAATTCTTTAGCAAAGTCAGGCCACCACCCGTTGCACAGCCATCTTCAGTAACACAATAAATTTCATCTTCTCTGTTCCTCCGGTGATCAGCACTGCTGGCTGATAACTATTCCGCTTATGAACACAAATGCTGTTTTGACCACAAATGCAATTTCCAAGCAGCCAAGACACAGCTTTACTGAAAAGGAAATCACCTTTCCTTCAACAAAGCCAGTTTTTTCTAAACTTTTACAGATGGATATAATTCCATGCACAGTCATACGATCCGGAAACTTCTCAGTACTGAGAATCAAAAGTTGCTTAATGACACATTACAAGTTGATTTGTGATGCTCTGCATGCAGTTTGCTTTTCAGGACTTTGGGGCTGCTTCCCTTTCCAAAGGCAATGTGTTCAAGATGTGGGATGTCTGGTTCCCACACTGCCTCTATCTGCTGGATGTCATTTTTCACTGAAGATTTATGTTCAGCTTCGAATTGAAGGCAAGTTTCACACTTTAAGTAGGGATGCCCACAAACATATTGTTCTTTGGAGAACAACTCTCTGGCTCCATAGATATAACTTGGACAGAGTAGTTATGTTCTTCTGCAGCCCATGCCCGATCCAGATCCACAAGTCCCATACACTGCTTTCCTAAAATGAAAGCAAGGGAGAGCACAGAAACTCAAACTGTAGAAACATTATCACAAACATGCACGTAAAGATTCAATGTTAGGAAAACACATCAGTAAGCCATCTAAAAAGTAAGTTCCAAATCTACTGTAAAAAACATCTTAATCTGGTTTACATTCCAAATCACATCTGTGACCTGCAATACTCATTTAGCAAAGACCTAGAGGAGATTTTTAACTCTTTCTATATGGAGAAAGGCACAACTATTTAAAAGTATTCTCAAAACTTACAGAAAAAAACATGCTTCAGTTTAAGTGGGAAGAAGAAGAATATGTAGCTCACCCCTTAGCTCCCTGAATTGCCAATAACCTTTATAACCACAACTTTTTTCCTCCTGTACTTTCACCTAAAATCTGAAAATTATTATTATTGAACATAAACAATATTGAACATAAACAATAGACTAAAGAACCAAAAAGTGATTCAGTAATTGATTTGAGACATATTACTGTAACTACTTCTAAGCAAACATACAAAATTGGTAATGCAAAAATAAGCTTACAGTAATTTCATAATTATAAGCCGCACCTTTTTCACTGAAGAATCCAGCCTACCCCAGTAGTGTGGCTTATATTCAGGTGCGGTTTATCTATGGACAAATCCCAGTGAAATGCCAACCCAGAAGTGAGAGCTGGCTGGGGAGGGTGCCTGGGGCTGCCTTTAAAGGCTTTGCTGGTCTATGAAAACTTGCAACTTGTTGCACCTGACACCAAACCCCGTGCTGGCACGATTCTGTTACTAATTTAAAAAAAAAAAAAAAAAAAAGGTGCCGCTTATATTCAGGTGCAGCTCATATATGGACAAATCCCGTGCTCTGCCCGGCTACTGGGAAGTGCGGCTTATAATCAGGTGCGGCTTATAATTGTGAAATTACTGTACTTCAGATTTATCTGTAGAAAAAAACAGGAAGGACAGAGGGTTTTTTCTGCTTAGAAATTTTTTATTATGATACAGCCATGACAAGAGACTACTTTTCTTTATTCATTTACTCATTATAATTGATTATTATGTCCTGAAATACCAAATTGACTTGTCAGATTATATTTTTAGCAGCTTGAAACATAATTGCAAGAAAAATTTAATGTTACTTTGAAATTTTTATCACTAATAGTTAGTGTCTCAAGTCAATAGGGCACAATCCTGTCTCAAACACAATGATTTAACCTCTTCCCTTATTTCTGACAGAATTTATAGTTAAATGTATTTGGGCTCTGAGATGAAGAGACAGGAGCACATCCTGTTTACCTTTGGAATAGAGTCTGGCATTCCAAACTACCCTCTGGAAGAGCTTACCTCTCTTCCCTGAATATATAAAGAGCATTTGTATCTGTATCATTACCAGCCCGGTTATGCACACTGGTCAGGTGCCTGTAGAAGTTTTGGGCAGGTGACATCAACACACCTGGCAGTATCCTTGTATTTCAGAGCAGCTGAAATCACAATTTAATGCATTAATCTACTCTGTCCACAGTGAGCCCACAGCCGGAAAGAACAATCTTCTCCTTCACACCTGGATTCCTTAGTTATAAAAGAATTTCACTATTGTGAATTCACCAACATTATGACATTTGGACTCAGTTCTGTTAGTAGCTTGAGATTTGAGAGGGGTAATAATTCGGTTGGAAACAATTTAAAGATATAATAATAAGGGAGGGCCTGAAAAAGGTCTTTCCAACTCAGTCTGGTATCTGTATGTTGCAGGGAGAAATTACCAGTTAATATAACCAACCGAGACAGAACTCTGCAAATCACCTTTTGCAGTCCTATTCTCCCACATTTGTGGTTTCACAGAAAATCACCTTCTGTGGCTGGTTAAACAGAATGGCCACAGACTCCAATATTATTATTACAAGGTCATACATGGTTAGGGCAAAACACTTTAAAGTTACATTTGTGGAAAAAAACTAGGAACTTTCAGACACTGAGAACAGATAAAAGTTACAATCTCTCAAAATAAAATTTTTGGGTCCTATTTCAATTTTCAGTCCACAGCATGGGGTCCAATACTAGTAAGTGAATACTGACCTTTTAAAAAAAATTTTAAATAACATGGTGATGACAAAAGAGACTGAAAAATTTATTGTCAGCTTTTATACAGAATCTCTACTATTTTCTTTTTGAGCAGCAATTCTTCAAATTAAGCTTTTAAAAAAACATTATGCTTATTATCTAGAACTGCTTTAATATACTTTGTAAATGTTTCTTCTAAACCAAAAAAGCTGAGTTATGTCCTTAGAGCTACTAACCCCTTCCATCTTTTTCTGTCCTGGATGCTAGTTTACAGCTTTCATCAGAACAATAATACAGATAGTAAAATGCAAACTCTCTCTTTAATATTGATGATTTTGGAAGAAGAAAAACATTTCTATAGCAAGAAAAGAACAGAAAGAGGTGAAATGTGAGGAAACTTAATTTTTTAAACTGTTATCTGAATACATCTACTTAATGTGCCATTCATAAATGTCCTACTTCTTCCTTTATGTATCAAGGCAAAACCATCACTAGGATGGTTTACACAACAGCTGCAGAAATTCATACCAATAAGCCTACGTTCAGGAGGAAGTTGAACAGCTGTCTGATCTGCAAATCTGCAAAGGATCATGTGCTCCTATAAAAAAGACAAAAAAAAGATTAACCCAAAAAATCTGATTAAATGCTACCACGCTGAAGACACCTGTGCGGAAATCACTATTTTTATATTGCAAATATGTGTGTAAATCAAGTGTTTGTAATCACTGCCTCATTTCTCCTCACGAGTATTTGCTTCTTGCTAAACTTTCTAAATCTTTGCAGCAGTTGAATGGAATGCAATGTATACAAGACAGTATTCTTCTTCAAAGATATCCTGCAGTCTAATTTTGCCTTCCATAACTGTTGAGCAACACAGCCATCTTTTAGCACAGCCATAATAGAGCAGCCTCCCTGCATCAATAACAGCCAAGACAAAATTCTTTAACAGTTGACTTGAACATTTCTCCCAAGCAGTGATTTTGAATTCCAGGATAACTTGGTGGGTCAAACTTCCTCTGCCCTGCCAAATCCATTCAGATCCTGAAGGCAAAAAATACCTGGCTGTCAATAGGGAAGTTTCCTCCATCAAAAGGAGCACAATTTACTTTCAAACTTCCCCTGTCCCATTAGAATCTTCTGCAGAGACTTCTATAGAAGTATTTGTCCCTGCCCAGTCAGCCAGGGGATGGTGCAGGGGAGGGTGCACTTCAGTCCCTGCTTAGAGCAGCAGCAGAGCCCCATCCTCACTTGCCTTCAATGCCCACCACCCATGCCAATGGCTCCTCCAAGACCAGCCAAGCCAAGGAAGCCACGTGGTGAGAGCAGGAGCCTTGCGAGGTGTGGCAGTGGAAACACAGCTCTGATGACAGCTGTACTTTATGGGACAGTTGCAGTACTCAGTAGAGGGCAGAGTAAATTGGAACCATTTCAGAATCACACAACATTCCCAAGTCTCCCACAACGTCATGGGGAGACAACAGAAATGCGCAGCAACACAAAGTGCTCTCCTAAGCAAAGCTTCCAGAGCTGCAGTTCTGAAAGAAGGACATATATCTTCCATCAAAAAGAATGTTTTTATTGTTATCTTATATAAAATTATGATTTTAAAGATTTGGTTCTTGTAACAGGTGGAGAGAGCAATTTCACCTAAGGAAGTCTAGCTTCTTTCAGTATTCTGAAGTAAGGATACTTACTCCAGCTTATTTTAGAGGGCCATAAACATCCAAGTCTTCACTCCACAAAAAACCTTCATATTAAATCAAGATGGTAATTCCTCCAGAACACTCCATCCAATTCATAGAGACCCAACTGCAAAAAGTTTTCCCATATATTATAAAATAAAATTTATCATCACTTGATACACAAATATTACTCATTTAAATGTATTTATAATTTCTTGATGCAAGGATATTTGCTCCCTACTACAGCTCGTTGACATGAAGTTTCCAGCTCACAGCTTCATAAGAGATATGGAAGCAAAAAAAGAACATGTCATATATAATACATTTAGCCCTTAAACATGTTACACCCAGCCAGTTAAGTACAAATACAGCTATTCTTGTAGTAATAAAGAGTTGAAAATGTTAAAACCAGACATGACCACTGAAGCATAGAGAAGAAGGGCTGCCATGGACAATGTGGCCACTGTTATGAGAGAAGCAGCAGTGGCAGGCAGCTTGGGGAGAAAAAGAGGGATTTAGAGGAGAGGGAGAAGATCCACGTTAGTACCTAACTCCTCATCAGCCTTCAGGCACCCCATACAACTCAGCTCTTTGCAACAGCAAGTTGTGAGCTCTTTGACCAGACCAACGCCAAAGTCTTGTCACTTAACCTGAAAATCTGGACTGACTCCAATCATTGGCTTCTTACAGAGTGATCCACAAAGACAAATTACAGCCTGCTATAACTAAATTATTTCCCCCTAACACAGTGATTAAATTGTCACATTCCCTGTTGGCTGAAATAAAATCATGTTTTCTAAAATAATGATTAGAAACTTCCCAAAGTGGGCATAAACAGTTAACTTGTTTACTAGAACATCCGCATATTCAATTCCTATTGAATTTCCAAAGCTGTATTTGCAAATTTATACAGTTCTACTTTCCAATTCTACTTGTATCTTGACAGAGTCTCAAAATGTATCCTAATAGAAATCTATAGCTATCATAACCTCATTCCTTGCAACTATAAACTAATGAATTACAGCATAATGTTCTCATCAAAAAAGTTTTGGAAATGCCAGACTTCTGGATGTCTTTATAGATCTCACTAAAATGAAAGATAAGAGAAATTAATTTAAAATGGGAACTGGAGTGGGTGACACAGACAATGTCTGGCTAACACATGGCAACTTTGGCTGCTAGCCAATAACCTGTAAGAATTTATTAATATGAAATATAAAAATGCATACAGCTAGATGTATAAAAAAGTTATTTATAACTAGGATTATCGGAGGCACCAACTAGCCTTGGCCAATTGTATAGTCTCTTACATTACTAAGCACAGCAATATTTTTTAGCCTTATCTTTGACTTCTGTGCCCTTCTGCAACACAAATAATGAAATTCTGCAGCTTCTACAGTATTGACAAACCCCATGATTTAAATCTCCATGGATTAACAGATTAAGAAAAAAATCACTGAGTTGCAATAAGAATATATGCACTATCTAATCCAGGCAACCTTGACTTTATAATTAATGCCATCTCTCTCTGTACTATCAGCAGGTTTAATAATGCTGTAAATATTTATTTTTTTCTGAACTGAAACCTGAGTTCTTTGAGATTATGTCTTGGAGACGTTGAAAGGAACATTAATCGTAGGGAAAAAATAATGGTGGCTGCAAATCCATCATGTGGCTTTTGGCATCTGAATCTTTGGGCTTTTATTACCTGATAACTGAACTTCCCTTATAAGATGGCTGTAGATTTTCTGTATTTTTAAAACTCCCTCTAATTTAGGGATTAAAATGAATAATCTCTATCTTCCTGCTACATATATTATCTTTGCACTGCCCACTGTCCCCAAAAGCATTTGGATATTAGAAACACCCTCCTTCATTGGCATATTTCTGTTACAAATAATTATTCTGCACCTCCAAAAATCACTTGCATATTGTAAAAGCCAAGAATCCTTGTCTTAGGTTGCAATACAGGATGATCAAAGGTATCTATGTATTCTATCACCATCTGTTGAAACTGGGTGGGGGCAGTGATCCTTATCTCCATGGGAGATATTCTGCTAATGGGCCATCCATTGAAACCAGCAGGGCATTGTTCTTTATCTTTTCACAACACATCCTTCCTCCAGGGAGTTATCTTCTGCTAATGGCCCATTGAGTCCCAATGTATGACTGATAAAATTACTTCATCCCATTGGGAGATGTTCCAGCCAGTGGGAAGAGCCCAACATTTCTTACCAAGATAAAACCAGGTATTTTTGGGACACTAAGGAAGCCTTTGCTCTACTAGACTTCCAGAGGAAAACTGGCCTTCTCCACATCATCAGGAAACTGCACCCTTCTCCAGAATCATTGCTTCAACTGAACCACATCTGTCACTGCAAGAGGACTGCAGCCACCATTTCATCGGACTGCTACCAACACCCTGACTGATGGGGTGTCAGATTGTACTCTGTCTGTGTCCATGTTTGGGGTTTGTTCTTTGTAGTACTGTATTTCTACTTAAATTTTCCTAGAAAAGAACTGTTATTCCTGATTTCCCATATCTTTGCCCGAGAGCCCCTTAATTTCAAAATTATAATAATTTGGAGGGAGGAGGTTTACATTCTCCATTTCAAAGAGAGGCTCCTGCCTTTCTTAGTAGACACCTGTCCTCCAAACTAGGACAATCCTGTCTAGGATTTGACATGTAAATTTAGTAAAGTTTCTATATAACCTTGCTTCTCTCAAAAGGAAATGTTCTTTCCATGTCACATTAAGCGCCTTTAACATTCAAATTTTGGGTTGCTCATCACTAACTACCTCTCTGTTCTTGTGCTTTTCCAGTCTCCTGTTACCTTTTGCTCTGTCAGATCTGTATGGTTCAGTGATAATTTCTCCCACATTTTTCTCAGATTATCTCCACATTACCCAGCTGCTCAGGGTGAAAACACACTTTAATATTTTAGAAATAATTTGCAGCAACATTTTAAAAACTGTATAAAATAAATTTTTTTGCAGATCTGTTGAAGAGCTTCCTCCTTACTGTGTCCAATGTTTTAGACATAAATTAGAGGGAGGAATCCAATGTTTATTACAACAGTTGTATTTAACACCTAAACAAATTGGTATCCTGTAATTTTTGACTGAAACAAGTTGAAGTACCTTAGGAATAGCTCTCTTATACATTATGACAAATTTATTTTTTTTTGGTGGAGAAACTATTTAATTTTATTGAAGAAAAAAGCCTTTAAAATAGATGGTGAAGAGAAAACAATGATACCTGCACTAATAATGAACATTTCACATAACACATGCGGGTCTTCAGAATCAGAAGATAACCACCTGTATTTCATTTGATAGACTCAAAGAAATACAGGAAACTGCACATAACATCTAACCCTCTGTCATTTTACATACCTTATAGGACAAAATTTCTTTGAACTGATGACTGAAAAAAAAAAAAATCAATTCAATGAACATCTAAAAACAGCAAAGGTGGAAAATAGAAGCAATCATTACATACTTGAATACAATTTAAAGAAAACAGCAATATCTGTATCAAACAGAAAGGCATTAAAAATACCAAAACCCATTAAAATTCCAGTCCACTAGAAAAGTATATTTAATATACACACATATATTTTGTTTGTATCACAAAGCTGAAGTGTCTTTACAATGGAATTGAATACAGAACACAGCTACTATGGGGATATGGCCAGGCTATCATGTTTTATGATCATATAACATAAGAAACAAAAGAAAAAGCAAACCCTAAAATGTAGCTCAAGATCAGATTTGATAGTTTTTTCATAGACTTATGAGGGAAGGTTCAAAATTTTAGCAAACACAAACATTCTTGCAGCATCTACAGCAACAAAAGTTTTCAAAGTGATCATTTCCAGTCTTTGTGCTCTAAAAACTTAGCTGGACAAAAGCTGAACATTAACCAGCCAATTTTAAAACAAATCTACTGAGAAAAAGTGTATGCCTGCTAATTTTAGAAGGCTTGGAATTTTACTGCCTCTTCATTAGAAGACTTATTTGTTTTACCATGTCACAAGAGAAAACAAAAGGAATACACATAAGGAGATGGAGGTATCAAATTGACTACGAAATAACAGCTAAATGCAAAGGTTATCAAACTGACAAGTTATAAATAACTACTTTATACGCACTTCTGTGCCAGAACACTTTGATAGTATAGAAAAGTATGAAAAATACTTCACATGGATGCACAGTATCTTTTTAGATTCGTTGAATCCTTTTAAGAACTGCATATTTCAGTTTCTTATTTTAGCCAAAATATACTTATGTCACTTATATAATCCCTAGTAGAATTAAATCTAATTCATCTTGGACAGCCAAAATGCAAAGCTCAATTTTACAAAAACATGAGAAAAACACAAAACAAAACAAAACAAAAAAATCAAAACAAAACAAAAAAGAAAAAGAAAAAAAAGCCAACCAAAACACAACCCTTTTTCTCCACCTAGTTCTTACTCAAAAGACTATTTAACCTCTTAAACCTCTTACCTTCTGACACTTTATCTTTTACATTTTATTTATATCAAAGGCATTAAAATTCTTAAGCATAAGATGTATTAGTATCTCCCACAAGGTGGATTTGAAGACAAAATATGTACATTATCCATTGAAAAAATATTCAAAATATGAACTGAAACACGGAAGAGCTTATCTACTTGGAATAAATCAAAGGAGTTCCACAAGCAGTAAACTGTGGTATAAGGCAGACCAATTTCTTTAAACTGACTGCTTGTATCTTCCTCCAACATTAAAATGTCAATTCCCCTTCTTGGAGTAATTTTCATGAGTTTTCTATTAACTTTGTGATTTTAAGGTAGAAGGTCTGCACATTAGACATTGTATCCACTATGCTGATTGTATAAAGTTTTCAGAACGATAAATATATTAAAAAAAAATCCAGGATTTACCAATCTGCCTGTGAGGATGTGTTGACAAACAGGAGGAAACTTTCACTGTAAGTATGAATCAGCTTAGCCTAGTCACTCACAATAATCCTCAAGTCACTAATTCTATACTCTTTCAGAATTTTATTCCCTCACTTAAGTTGATATTTTAGGGCTTATCTTGCAAGCTTCAGTTTACCTTCGTGGATATTTGAACTTGACTGTACTTTGAATGAAGCCATAGCAGCAGGGGGAGATGACAAAAGCTGCCCGTGCCCTGAGGCAGTGCTCAATCACCATGTCTGTGGCCACCCCGCAGGCGTGCAGGGCCACCTACAACAGGAAAAACAAGACCAAGGAAACAAAAAAAATCATCATTGGAACATTCTAAATACAATTCAGCATTTTTTTGGTTGATTAAAAGCATTAAATTAATTAAAAGCATTAGGAAGTTTTTGCAACTAAAGCTGTTACATCTAAGGCCTGTCCATAATTCTCCAGTTTTTCATTCCTCTCTTTCACATCAATGTTGAGGAAAGTTTATTTCATTAGCAAGAAACCAACACTGAAGAAGGGTCACTCTCCAAAAGCACTCAAAAGGCAGGTGCACTTGATTGTGATATCAAAGAAACTAAAAAACAAATCTCCAGAAAAACAGTAGTTGTGGAATACATGGTAACAGAAAACTATGTGGTGATTAGTCAAAAGTTTCTGTCAAGCAAAGAGGACTTAGAAACTCAAAGAACTATGTCAAAACTGGGTTTCAACCAAGCAGTAAGAGAAGAAACAGATATACCTGAAGGTCACATTTAAAGGAAAAAGTACACATAAATTTAGATAATTTGATTTTCAAGTACTGACTAAAACCTACAGGAAACAAACACTGGAGCTGGGGGAGGCATCAAGTACAACTTGCCCCCCTTAATTTTTTTTTTCCTCTCCTTATTCTTTTATTTTTCTTTCTTAGTGAGAGGCCCTCCTACTAAAACTAACATTTGATCACAACTACCTGCGAGCACTGACATGTTTGGACAACACACAGGTTGCACCCAAATTGTTCCTGCTCTCCTAGAGAAAAGCAAATTACTGCAATATTAACTGTATTGCAAGGGAATGCTGGCAGCTCTCCTATCTACACCTGGGATGCCAAATGCACCACTGAAATGGGGCATAATCTTCTCTGCCTCCTCCCATGTGCTCAGTATCTCAAAGAGCAGGTCTGGTGCATACTCAAACTAAGGATGTTTTTCAGGCACAGTTTTGATTTTATGCAGCAGTGTGGATTTATAAAACTACATTGTTTGCTTTGCTTTTTGTTCACGCAAAACATTTGTACATTTAGAGAAGAGGTTTAAGGCTGCACAGCTCAGATTTCAGGGTTTAAAGCTGTTTTTCAAGGCAGAACAACTGGAAGATAAAAACTTTGCTCTCAGATATAGATTTAAACAAAGCCTTTTTTGTTTCCAGTATGTTTGCTGTAAGCTCAGCTGAGGAGACCATTAATCATCAACTGAACTGTAATTGCATACAGATGGAAACAAATATTCTTTTCTCAAGCAGAACATTAAAAAATTAACAAGAAAATAATTTCACAATGAAATTTTCTGCTCATATAAATTTAACAACAAAACTAAAACTAGTATAACATCAGAAATAGATTCTTAATATCCAGCTATCAGATTATCATGGAATGTAGTTATAGTTACTTCCTCATCTGTCCAAGTAGAAAACAAAGCTCTCTGCTTTGCTTGCAGAAAAAGAGACCTTAAAATAGCAGCAGATAAACCAGTAGCTTTGCTGAGCCTGTATGACCTATTACACCAAATGATTTCTTCTCTGGGTTTCTAAGAACCTATTTAGTTAATCCCAAATAAAATTAAAGACAAAGCTTTCTCGGGATACCCGATATATTCAACTCACTATCTGAAACAAAATAAATTGTGAAGACTAATGCAGATATTTGGAAATGAAGGCCTGGAAAAGAAGAATTTCCAAGTGAACTCTTCTGACATATACTTTAATATCTCCCTTGTCACAAAACTTGAAAGAGAGAATATAATACTTCTTTTATTGAATAAAACGCCATAGAGTTAACATTGTATTAACCTTTAAAATAGGCCCCAAGAAATTCAGACAGGAATTCCAATGACCACAAAATTGGAGACTCATTTCATAAAACAGTTATTAAACATTTCACACACATGATTCAGTGTATTATTCATGAGATCCTCATACTTTGAAATAGCTGTCCAGTTCACCTACTGAGATTTATATGCCAATGTAGCGCAGAAAATAAAGCTACAGAATTGGAAATTTACACTTGGAAGGGCTGGGCTAAAATAATTTATTCTCTCTTTCTCCTGTACCGAATGTCTTTTCCTTCCTTAAATAAACCAACCAAAAAGTTAAACAGAACTGTTCATGTACCATAAACCTTTAGTGTTACCATCCTCAGCTACAGTCAAAACAGGCTTTTAGATGGATGATTTAAAGAACAGTCAGTCTTGCATGGAAAGCTTGCACCTTGCCACAGAGGTTCATATTCTATTAACAGCATAAAAAACTAGATGACAGGAATATTTACAGAGCTACAAAATACTATTTATGCCTTTTTCTTCACTAGGACTGCAAAATTCTAGACAGGACATTAATCTCACTTACTTTCATGGTCTGTAAGAACATACAGAATTTCATTCTCTCATGTACATCAGTTGTTTCAAGAATAATTCATTACACACTGAAGTTTTGAAGTGGAAAAGTTATAATCACTTACCCCAATGTTAAAAGTCCCATTAAAATAGTCCAAATTTGCTTGAATGAACCAAATGTTGTTTAAACCTAGTTCATCACTTCTGTCTTTAGCACGGATCAGAGACAATTCCTTATTTTCTATGAGTACCACCTAGATTTCGCACATAGGAGAAAGTAAGGCAAAATAATACTGAGAAATCAAAGTACAACATTATCAAGCAGAAAACTTTGCAGTTTGTTGAGAAAACCTCTGACTCACTTGTGGCAGAGTCTGAGATCTACAAAATGATTAGCTGGAAACCCAGAAACAATTGCAGGCATTTAATACTTGCCAATATTAATCAGCTTAAAAATATTTTATATTTTCCTACAACTTCTGTGCTCTCTGGAAAACACCACACACATCTGGGGATTATGCTAAAAAATTTGCATGTTTCAAACCTAAGTCCTCTGCTGAGACAACTGTGACTTCTATGTGTCCTCTCTACATACACATCTTTTTCAGATGATCACTAGAAATCTTTTTATTGAATATTTACCTGACATGATGGCAGGATATAAGCAAGAACAATTCCAACATGGCCCTGTGAAAAGAAAAACAAACAACAAAATCTGAGTCACTTTTCAGTGTTCCCTGTTGCTTACTCATTAAGTGATGAGCATCCCCAAACCAATGAGAGAACTTTTGAATTCAGCTAAAATTTCAACATTTGCACTACTGCTTTGCTTTGTGGCAGCAACCACCTACAACTGCAAAGATGAAAACTGAAAGAAATCGCACCACATGAACAAAAATATACATTACCCCTCCACTGCAAAAATCCACTATCAAATCTCCAGGTTTTGCGAGCTTTGTCACTGCTGCTACCAAATTATTCAGCTGCTGCTGTTTCCTGAGAGCCCGGTCTCTAGACATCTTTCCTGGGGATGACAGAGAAAATGCCTAAGTAGTCATCAGCAGTTCTCAACACTGACAATTTTATATGGATAACTGCAAAGCACAGCAAATGCAATTTATAGCTGAGAAGAAGAAATTACTGAAACACTTGGGCATCTTAATTCACTTCAAGCTAAATTCACATTTAACATATTAAATATTTGAAAATTAAATAGAACCTTCTCCAAAATTAACTTTTTAGCTGTTAATGTATCCTTAAGAACAAACTTACATAAACTTAATATAAAACAATCAAAGTCATGCAAGCTCAGGCCTAATTCTCCTCCAATCCTGTGATTCATGCCCAGAGACAGAGTTCAAACACATTCACAGTAAGGTTGCCAAAATAAATCCTCATTTTCTATATACACTGTCCTTCAGCATCTTGATTTTAAAACTTGTACTCTTTCTACTGTCAGTTTTTACTTTTCATAATAACCAGTCCTATTTATTTAAATGACTACATGTACAAGGAGTTATTTTTCAAAGTAACAATTTCTACATAGCAAAGACTGGCTTTCCATCACACCTGTAACAACCAGAACTGGAGAAACTATTCATTTCTTTCAAATGTGCTTGGTAAAGTCCAACATAGAGTTCTTTCAGATATAATGGATTTGTTGAGTCAGCACTTCAGTATTTGTAAGGCTCTGTTTTGTCTCAGTGGAGCTGAGTGCTGACAGACCTATTAAAGACTCCTTTGCTTGTTCAGAAAGCAGAGTTTGACACAGATATTGACAGCTCAACTTCACAATAAGGAAGTACTGAAACAACTCTTTAGTATTAAGTACAACTCCTGAAAACACCATCAAATTTTCATGCTGTGCAAAATCAGCAAATAGATTCTAGGATCCCTAAAAATCAAACAGTAAAATAGCAACAGGTTTTCATCAACAAAAACAGCTCCACTACTTAATATTCAGTTGGTTGACCTCCTGAGTATGAAATTAGTAAGAAAAATTCTTTTTTAAGAATTAGCCTACAGTCTTCAAAAACTCTAGCGATTAACTCTTCATGGTTACCAACCACAAGGTTTATCCTCCCTTACTGTGCAGGCAATGAGTAGTAAATACTCTCTTGAAAAATGGATAAAATCAAGCTTGAATCAATAGGTCCTTTGCCTGGTCTACCTCTGTATTTTAAGCTTTGTAGCCAGAATTACAGAAAAACAAGTTGTGATGTGGCATGCAGAGAATGTTGGTTAGCATGGCTGACTAGTCCTTCATTACAGAAAATAGGCAATAATGCATCTAAAAATACTACAGTTCACTTTGCATTTCACAAGTTCTGCAATAGTAAACAATGTTAATTGCTGTCTTCAAGATGAATAAGAAAAAAACTGGTTTGAAATGTAGCCCTACAAGGCAAAACATTGAAGAACTTGACATTTTTATACAATACACTGAAAGGCCCCCATTAAATTATTTGCTTCCTTCATGAGAACCCAACTAACAGATTGCCATACAGTCCCAGAAAAATTAATATTCAATAAACAGTCACAACAAAAATATTTTATTTGGTTTCACAAATCCAACATTACTGTTAATTCAGCCCATGTCAAATAGAATTTTAAAGTTTCTGAGGCATTCAGAGGTCTTGCACTTTGGCACAAATAAATATTAACTTTTCAGAAGGCAAAGCCCCCTTTATTTTTGTATTACCTTGGTCAGAATTCAAGTTCATATAATCCTTTAGTCCTCAAATAATCCTTTCATATTTCTCAAGTTAAACTTCAAAAGACACTAAAGTACCCTTAAAAAAACCCACACTCCTCTAAGAATGTATCACTTCTAAGAATTTAACCCTAATCCACTTTCAAGTACTATCACAGTACATCTGAACACACAGTTACCAACATGTACATGTAACACAGTATACGCATTCTCCTATCACATACAGTAGGATTGCATACTTCTATTGTTTTAGCACAAGTATCTTTTTTATTTTACAGAAGCCTCAGTTAGCTAATTCAAATGATAACGTGATTCTACTTTTAAAGGAAATTCAGGGGAAGTGTATTCATTGCTATACTGTTTAAGTATGGCAAAAATGGCTCAGTAACTACAAAATAACAGATAGCGTTTTACTGGTTTATACTAAGCTGAAAAAGTTTTCTGAAACCAATGCTTTTTTTTTAATGGTAGTTCTCCGTGATAATTCAGGATATTCTAATTATTTCTTAACACCCACAATATCTTCTGTTAAACTCCTATAGGCAGGTAAGGGGGTTACCCTCTTTTTTGTGGGGATTGTTGTACTTTTGTGTTATGGGCTGGTGTTTTGTGTTTACACAGAGTACTAGCCAAATTAATACAGTGGTACAGTGGTTCCCATGCAACCACTAGAAAAAGCAGAATTCTAAAAGATATAAGAAATCCAGGTCAGCTGACATTTATTTACAAAGAAACACAATAATTTCACGACTATAAGGCACACCAGACTATAAGGCGCACTTATTTTTTTGCAGCAAGGATCCGTGTGCAACAAAATAACAAATTAGTAACAGAATCGCATGGCAGGGTTTACTGGCAGGTGCTCAATTTGCAAACATTTTTCACAGATCAGCGTAGCCTTTAAATGCAGCCCCAGACGCCCTCCCCATGCCGTGGGCCCCGGCACTCCCACCCACCCCCGGCATCAGCTGCCACGGCTCTCGCAGCTTGGCTCTTCAGTTTGCACTTGGAAAATTTCCAAACTTTGTCCATATATGAGGCACAGCGGATTGTAAGGTGCACTTCTGGGTTTCGATCAAAATTTTAGTCGAAAGGGTGCATCTTACAGTCGTGAAATTACTGTACTCTCAGCAGATAAAAAAACACCACTTTCTTCCAACAAACTGTCAAATCTTGCAAAAAATACAATTAGCAAAGCAAGTAACTTTACTGAGGTCCATTGGCCACCTTGGTTCCCTGAACAATGTTCTTCTTCAACTTCAGCTGCTTTTATTAAATGTGTGGAGCAGTGCTGAAAGCTGAAGATCTGCCCTCCCCTTCTCCAGCCTGGGACCACCTTCCAGCTATCCCCTTTCACTGCACTGCCCTGTCTCCCTTCCCCTCCCTCCCAAGCAGCAACCTGTCAGCTTTCAGCATCATCTGTTTCCTACTTGTTGCATAACCACACCAGAGGAGAGAGGGGAAGTATCAGGAGAAGGGGCAGCCAGTCTGAGCATCATCTCCAAGTATGCCCTGGCAAAGACCCAGTGGAATCACAGTATGAAATACTACATGAAAAGGCAAAGAGCCATGCAGGAGGCAAATGCATGCCTCAATTCTCCTCTATCTTTTATAAGTGAAGGGAGGCAACTTTGAACAAAAAGGATGATTATATTTTTTGAGTTCTACTTGAATTCAACACAGCAAATTATGTGTCTTTGGCTTGTTCATTTGTGCATAACTCAAAGCAGGGGACCTACTTGGAGAGAAGAGAGAGAAGTTGGACCACATCATGTATTGGGACTTGAGTACCTCCTTATTGATATAAATCTGTCCATTTAAAAGCAAAAAGTTACATTCTTACAGTTTTAGCTTTGGGAATAATGCAGACTTTCACTAGAGAGTAGCTACAAATCAATTAACACCACAAAATGTGTCTCTAAGCAATTCCTCAATGCAATCTGGATTGTAGAATGACACTGACCTTGGTTCTCAACTTGTCAGGCTCAGTTTAAATTGTTTTCTTTATGTTCAACTCCCTAATAGCTATAAAATAATTCTGTCTGGCTGTTTAAGTGATACTGGACCAAAAAGTCTATGTCACTGGAAGTCTGCCTCTGAATGTACTTCTTTACTATGTGTGTTAAGCCTAAGGGTCAGACTCTGAGCTCTGACCTGAATGCAGAATTCAAAGGCTGGCCTCTAACAAAGTAGTTTTTAAAAACCTGTTAAATTTGATCATTGAAGTATTTCGTATAATGTGGGATACCGAATCTGCTGGAATTCACAAAGAAAACACCATCAAATTATCAAAAACATTTCACTGCTTTTACATTTTCTGCTCCATTAGAACCCTTTAAAATCTAATGCAACTAACATACACAACAGGTGAATTTTCAAAAATCATTCTCATTGAAAATTAAATGGAAGCATTTAACTCTCAACAGCTTCATGAAATATTAAAGTAGGTATTTAATCAGCATTTTCATTATGTTGAGATATTTCTGTGTTGTCCTACCTTCAGCAATGTAAAAACCTAATTCACATTTTGGAAGGCCAGGGAAAAGAATCAACAGAAAGGAAAAAAAACCAAAACACTTTGAAGCATCACAAAGTATCAACTATCCTAACAGCCAAAGCTCTGTGCTCTATTTTTTTACTTAAAGAAAACTACAGCAAACTTTATCTTTTTTCTTTTTCATTCTCTTGATCTTGTTGCTTTACCAAGACTTTAGTCCCAAGGTATACCCAAAAGGAACTTGAAAGGTGGAAAAGTACATGCTTTCTGGTTCTGCAGAGAATCTCACAGAGTTACAATGTGCTATGAAGACAGAGGGGCCAGAGACCTCTGAATACCAACCACCAGGAGAACTAAATGCTCATGCCTTTTCAAAAGGCACGTCTACAAGGTGCACCAGAAAGATGCAGTTAACACAAGAGGATGTGGCAACTGTGCCTGCTTTCTGAGCAGTTTGAGTCCTGTTACTGCAGAGGCAAACAAAAAATTCCTTTCTTTACCATTCTCTTGTCTGTACTACTACTTCTAGGGATGCCCAGGTTCTCTGTGGGATGCTACACCACTCCATATGGCATAGCCCTCTCACTGGTTGTTGAGCTGTATGTCCCAGCACTGCACTCCACATGTACACACCGTTTGTACAGTTCAGCTTCCTCATTGGCCTTCTCCAGGCACTGTGACACTACCCCACAAAGCCAAACAGCTTTTAGCAACAAACAGAATTGTTTTGTACTTACAGAGAGATTGTAGTAATTCTTGTAGGTTTTTCAATGCACACAGTCATGAGTGAAGCCCCCAGAGTGCAAGTCACTTCTTCTCTTTAACCAGCTATAAATTCTTAAGCAAGGAGTAAAGTATATGCTTCATTATTTGTGTCACCAAGAGACAACATTTACCAACTTTTTCTTTTTTCCCAAAATTTGGATATAATATTAAAAGAATTGCAACCTACAAAAGGAAGCTTACTCACTGAACAATTCTCAAGAGAAAACATAGTGTAAAGCAGAATTGCATCTATGGTAATTGCCACTTCCTAACTCTGCTAACATAGATGACTCACAACAATCTATCACTACATTTTAGTTCGCAATGAAATAGAAGTCTATTATAACGAAATTAATGTGTTTGTTTACAGAGGCTATAATATTTGTTCAATCAGACACAAGATCAGATATCTTAGGGTTATTATTGATTCATTTGCTCTTTCTTTACATTTGAGAATTGCTATTCTGATATCTCTTTTAAGACAGTGGATATGAAAATATTGATTTCCTCTTAAAACATTTTTCTGATTTAAGTTCAGAAGTACTGGAGTTGGGGAAAATTTAAAAACCAAACCATCTAGTTCTGACTGTGTAAGTATTTCCTGACTTTTGCATCAGTTTTAATTCAGTAGTCCTATCATGAAATATACCACTTTTATCACAGACATTGCAAAAACACCCAGCAACTCTAACCAAAGGGCTGTCCTCCAGAACTCTCCTCCTCCCATTTTTAAGCTCTCTCTCCATTCACTATTGGAGAATTAAAATATGAGCTGGAGATTCAGTGAAAACACTGTTTTATAGATGAGGTTATGATGCAGAAAACCTAATTTTCCTTTCTTCTGAATACTAACTTTTTATGGAATAGCTTCTTTTATAATTTACTTGTCTGAAGCAGAAGCAAACATATCCTGAAGGCCAGAGTGCATTTTTATAAATAAAAGCAATCGGCAGTCACATTTATCCACACAGTTCAGATGTAGGTGGTTGGGCTTTTTTTGTTGTTTTTCTAAGCTTTTTTTCCACCCTGACTGGGTGTTTATCTAAACATATTCTGGAACTATGAGGTTTGGAAACACCCTACCTGCAATTACTAGTTGGTAAAAGGGCATGTAAATGCTGGGTTTTTTAAGAGGTAACAGGCACATATGCCAACTCTACAGCTTCACATATCTCTAAAAGCAGCAATCTCTATTAAATGAATAAAATTGCTATTAAGTTGTCTTGGCATAGTTGGAATGTCTATTCACCACTTCCTATCACAGCACTGTATTAATTTAGTTCATGCCAATAATCACTAGATTTTCAGGAAAGATGTGTTTTGTTTTTTAACCTCTGAGAAGCTTGGGACTAACGAATGGCTTTATAGAGGCCAACCTTTTTTTGCCTGGAGCCTCCTAAGAGCTGAGAGATCATGGCTACTCTGCACGTGGTAGTTCAGAAGGCATCAGTCTCCATTCTGTAAAGATCACACTTTGAACACTTGAATGTTCCTGAGCAGCCTCAGAGAATGAGCAGCATTCCTAAAGTTACTCGTGAGCACATATTGTAAAAATGGCCTTAGCATTCACTGGGCTGGGGGAAAACAAATAAACAAAACCTCCTAAACGTTACAAATGAAGCCAATAAACTCCCCCTCTGGAGAATGTACAGCATGCACTTTAGGTCAACAGGTAAGGCCAGAAAAAAAAATCCCAGAGGCCATATTTTCTTCTATTACATAAAGTTTTTTACGATTAAATGTGATGATGTCATTGCTACAGTCAAGGGAGTAAGAGAGAAGAATGCTACAATGCATGACTTGAAATACATTGGGCAATAATCAAAAGGACAGGAAAGACAACTGCACTCCACAAGAACATTTTGTTGAGTTTTTTTAGATAGGAGTCCCTCCTGATGTTACTAACCAATCTACTCTTTATTAAGGCAAGCTGTGCAAAATAGTTTTATCACTTCAGGCACAAAAACCTCCTACACCTCACATACACTATCTTGGCATAGTCTAAAAAGGTCAGACAGCTATGAAGCTATGACTCTTGACAACCTAATCAGGAACTTGACCTGCTTTCTTTTCTTTTTTTTTTTTTTGCATTAAAGTATTTTAAGCAAGAAAAGAACAAGTCACATTTAAAAACCATAAAAGCATACAGATACTAGTAAAAAGAAATCAAATTTAATGTTGAGGTCCCCCTGAATATAACTACAGTAATTTCATGATTATAAGCCACACCTTTTTCATTGAAGAATCCAGCCTACCCCAGTAGTGCGGCTAATCATCAGGTGCGGCTTATTTATGGACAAATCCCAGCGAAATGCCGACCCAGAAGTGAGAGCCGGCTGGGGAGGGTGCCTGGGGCTGCCTTTAAAGGCTTCGCTGGTCTATGAAAACTGTTTGCAACTTGAGCACCTGACACCAAACCCCGTGCTGGCACGATTCCGTTACTAACTCGTTACTTTGTCGCACATGGATCCTCACTTTAAAATAATTTTTTAAAAATGCAGCTTATATTCGGGTGCAGCTTATATATGGACAAATCCCGTGGTCTGCCCAGCTACCCGGATGTGCGGCTTATAATCAGGTGCGGCTTATAATTGTACTGTATGTTCTATTTTAAAATAATTTTTTGTTTGTTTTTTGCCAACTTCTTATCTTCAAAACTTTTCTTCTAAATATTGAGCAAAAAGGAAACTAGAAAACAAACTCCTAACAGAATGTTAACACATTCATCTATTATAGTGCTTTTAAACTATTTAGTACTAGATTATAAAGCCTCTACATGTACTTAAATTACTGAGTGCTATCCACACTAGTATGTATTTGCTAGCCATGCTCTTCCAAGTTTTTCACATCATAATATTGCCAACAGCAATCTTCACAAAAATCATGTGTCAGCAAATTTCACAAAACATTAGATTAGTTCCAAAGTTCTCAGCTCCTACACATTTAAGCTGACAATGTCTGTTCACTCTTCTCATTCTGAAGCCTTTGAAATTCATACTTCCAAGCTATTTTTCTAGAATCCCAAAGGTTAGGAAATTGTTTTGTATTAAAATGTCATGACAGAATTATAGACAGGAAAAAAAAGACTCTGCAGTCACCCTTCTTTCACTTCTTTGGACATGTATTCATCTCTTCCACTCTTCTTTCTTCACCTTTCTTCCTTACCATCACTCCTTTAGGGTCAAGATTCCATCAGGGCAGCCACTCTGCCTGTATCTCATGCTCTTTAGGTGCCCAAAATCACTTATCACTTACGGTGAAGTGTATAAGATAAGAGGAAGAAAGGACAGCAATACAAAACTTAAAAAGTGAAAGATTATAAAACATTTGAGGAAGAATAAAGGAAAGGGAAAAGCAGACTCCACCGTACTAAATGTGGGAAAAGGTCTCTAACCCCGAAAAGAGTGCTGTTCTACCTACACACAATATTATACCAAATGTCAGCAAAATCCAGGCTTGGAAGACAGTGGTTGCTCATTTTCTGCAAAATATCTTCAAATGAAGATGTTACTGCCTGACAAGGAAACCAGAATCAAATGTCTCTTTACCTCTGACAAGCCTAATATACTGATTAACAGCTACTGTCTTGCTGAGAAAGGGGAACTGAAGTCAGTTCTCACCAGGGACTATGAGTGCTTGTCCTTGTAAAAACAGGAGAGCTCCTTCCCCAGCAGGAACCAGAGGCAGCAGCTGCTGAGGTCAGAGCAAGGGCCAGAAGCCCCTGCCATTCACACTCCCAGCCGGCCAGCAGCAGCTTGCCTGCAGGGGACAAGCTCTCAGCAGTTACAAGGCAGCAGGAAGAGAGATTTCCCTTTCTGAGCTCCTTATGCTGAATTGTTTATAACTGATTGTAAAGTAAATGGTAAGGACTGCATTGTATCCGTACGGGAAGTCATGAATTGCAAAGAATTAAAGGAAAGCCCAAAAAATGCCTTCCAACATATTATATGTACAGCAACTCATCAATTCCCAACACCACCTCTAATTAAGAAAAAAAAATTACATATTAGCTATATTAATAATTTGGATGATTCCTGTCTGTGATTTGCTTATCAGTAAGAGTGAGAGAGTCTGAAATAATAAACCAGAACCAAAAAAAAAGCTGATTGGAAGACAGACATGCTTCATTCGGCCCTATGTGTCAAGGAATTGGACAACTGGCTGCAGGACAAACAGCGGGACTTTCAGCTTAACTTTACACATTATGCCTGTTTACTTTACAAAGATGAATTGCTGGAGGAATTCATCCAGAACATCCTGATGAAAAGGAATTCCATCTTTGAAATTGCATCCTGAATTTCAGTCATAACAAAAATTAAATCCCACACTGCAAAGGTTTGTTGACTGACATTTCAATTTGCAAATAACTTCACAATGGCTGTATGCAACTTCCAAACAAAGGCATCCAAGTTGCACACGGAAAGGCCAAGGTTACACATTTCTCCATCATCTGAATTCTGATTTACACACTGCAATTATTACAATACTTACAGCTTGATCCTGTATAAATCTGGAATTTATGAAAATTCTAGGAAATTCAATCAAATTTGCTGTATGAGTGTCTTTGGTATTCATGTGGCTTATGCTAGCTAAAAGGGCTGAAAAAGCATTCAAGAGTTCAGAGGAAATATAGGAATTACAGAACTTCATCATAAGGTTTCAATTCAGCAATAGTAACTGCTTGACTACCTAACTTTCTTTTCCTTTCATTTTTTTTCCTAATTAATTTTTGAAACAAAGCTGAGGCAGAGAGGAATCAAATTGAACACAGTTTGGACAGCAAACACAATTATTTTCTTTGAATACATAGCTAAGTTGGATATTTTCTATACAATTTAAGTGAGTCACCAGCTTTGGATAAATGTTCTTTTAATCTCTGATGTTGAACATCAGTATCTGCTTGTGCCAGGTTACCAGTTTACCACTGTAAATGTTGATGATCAACACAAAAGTTTGTTTAACCTCCAGAGTTGCACTCCGGAATTAACTTTTGCCATTAGTAGTTCATATGACAGATTTTAGAAAAGCAAACAAACAAACCCACCAGTAACAAAACATTTCAATCAGCATTTCTCTTTCCACAGTCTTTTCCCTCCAGTGCTTTATCAGACTATGAAGGCATAATGAGTAAGCCACAAGTTGCTGAGATGGCAGTCCTTCAGCCATAATTAAGTTCCTGTTACACAATGCCTGCTGTGCAACCTTGCAGGTAGCATGCCAGGGCCAAGTACAGTTACTAAATTGTCCTTTAATATGTCTGTACTGCTCTTAGTAACCAGATTGGGTTGAAATCAACATGTAAGCCAGCATTCTAAGCTTGGAAAAGTTCTGTAACTATGTAGAAAGAACCAGGCCACTTACTAATCAAGACTGGAATTTACTATTAGAGAAAAAAAACAGGCTTTGTAACAAATGTATTCCTAAAGACAGCCAGTCCATTGGTACCCTCATCACCTTTATAGTTGTAACAGATTTTTATCTACACTAACAGAGCATTTTGCAGAATGCCTCTGTTCAAAGCACTCCTTTTCATTGTTGTTAGTAATCCAAACCACCCATTCAAATCCTGCCAAGTTAGGTAAAGCACAAATTGACTATAATCAGCACATAAAAATTATGATGCAGTGGAAGACATACCAGTGAAATAAACAGAATAAATATACACTCCTTTTCTTTTAATATATAAAAATAATGGTGTGGTCATCTGGATCATACTACATAGCAATAATCATCCATTACCAACTAATGCTACTTTATTGCACACTTTATGTCAGAAAGATTGTGAAGTTAAACAATCCTGCCATCTATAGAAATTCTTCAGGGCAAATCAAAAATATGCAACATGAAGACAGCACATTTAACTGACATAAAACATTTTACACCAAGGTGAGAAGATGAAAATTAAATAAAGTTTCAACATGTTTTAATGCATTTCTGAAGGATCACACATTTTTAAAAAGGGGAAATGCCTTAACACAGAACTGTCAGCTTACGCTACACAACACATCACAAATACATTCCTAGAAGGTTTTCAGAACATGTGAAAAATACAAATTAAGAGACAAGTTAATTATCTCAATTCAAAAGTTGCCTGATGCTGGAAATTTTTTCTAATTCTGGCTAATCCAATGTAAAGTAATCTCAGAAACACTGATGAAAAGCTAGCTGGCACACAGTTCTCCACTACCTGCATATATACTTGACCAAAGAGCAGAAGAGGGTGATCCGTTATTGAAAGGAATAAAAGTACCTAAGCTTGAAAAATATTGTCACAGGTTAATTCATTTTCCCAAAATCCAAACCAGAGGCAAAAGTGAGTTTCCAAGACAACAAATATATAAAATTGGCACTTGTTGTCCTATCAATGGTTCTAATAATAAAAGGCTCCTTTTTCTTGTTAAGCAGCTTTGTGCCAGGTGGCCTTTTGTATTATTCTTACATAGTTTATAAAAGCAAATAATCAAGAAAGTCCACAAATCCTTTCAACCATCTTTGAAACAGAGACCTGAATTTAAATTGGGAAAAAATGTTAATGAAACTGTGGACATCAGTACTGCACTCCACTTCCCCAGGCTTTACAAAGTAGGAGCATTAGGACACAAAGTCATTACTCATTTGGCCCTTTCCAAGCGAGCAACTTGGAGCGGCCAGCTGCAGACAAAGAGTAGCACTTTCTGCTTTATACATCACTTCTGTTTACTCTACAAACTACCAGCATACTTAAGGCCACCTAACTAAACAGAAAGGTCATCCAGAAACTTATCTCCCACACAAAAACTCCTTACTAATTAGCTCAGAGGAGAAAATGTACAAAGTATCCTCTTCCTCTTCACATCCTCATTCTGTTACTTTATAATACGTGAAAAAATTAGATAAACAGTTTTGAGAGGAAGGAGAGACACAGAAAAACTGTGCAGCAGGAATTAAAGTCAATTCAAACAGCTTGCTGAATTTCTATAAATTGAAGCCAACAGAAATGAACAACTATGACTTCTTTTCCAACAGAAATTAATCAGCTCCATCAACTAAACCAAGACTCGGACTAAAGAAATATCTGCCTTCAGAAATTTAAAAAGAAAATATATCTCCCACTAACGGCCAGAAGGCATGTTCATGAAACATCTACCTTAATGAAAAAATACACACTAAACACAGACTTATAAACCTAAGACATTCAAACAACAGACAATTATTTCTACTGTGTTGTGTAGCAAATGGGTTTTGACACAAACTTTGTATGCCAGTATAGTTGTCAAAGGAGCCAAAAGCTGTAAAACAAACAAAAAACATCCAGCACAAAGTCATCTCAGCAATGTTTTTTTGGCTAAGACTTCTAGAGGCCCTACTGCCCTTCTAGTGCAAAAACCGTCTCAGGACTCCTTTTTTCTTCACTATCACCAAATGTGGATACTGGAGGTCATTCAAACACATTTACTCTGTCATCATATTTTAATGCTGATGCAGAAATTGATCTAATAGGTCACCAAGTATCTGTGGCTACAGACCCCATCATCACTTAATAAATCGTAAGGGAGGAAGTCTAGCATTGAAACAAATGAATAGTTGTAGACTTTCTAGCAGTACCTGTCAAAGAAATGCCTCAGTAGTGCATCTGCTACACAGTGCCTCAGCTAGCAGTTCTTAAACATAAAATCTGTTCTAATATATAAGCACACACATTTCTGATAAACGACTATAAGAATGTTTTGCATCATTTATAAAAGCGGATATTCTAAACTCACTACATAAGAAAGAAAATAAAACCCCTGTACTGCAAGGATTGTTTGCTATATTTGAACAAATTTGGCTGTCACATGTACACACACAAATCTGGCTTAAGCAAATGCATATGAAGCTCAGACAACAAAACAGTCACCTTCTTCAGAGTGGGGTTAATAGTCTGCATGTTCTGTCACCCTATTGTCCTAAGTCTTCCTATTCACAAACTCCACGCAGAAGAATCTGCAAGATTCCTACTGTATCCCATTCTACGTACAATGCAGTCAGCATTCTTTCTCTGGACTTAGAACTGTGTGTTGAATTGAGAAGGAGAGATCCCAGTAACACTGGTCTCAAGGAAATCAAAGCTCTCCTCAGCAAGTGAAAGGAACTGAGAAACACAGGGATCCTTTACCTTTGCACTGACCCCACCTTTGAGAGCGGGGCACATTCACACTACTGTTGGGAGCTCTAAGACATATGCTCTGCAGATGCTCAAGCTCTTATTTACCCAGAGAGCAAAGGAAGCATTTGGAGAAGAGTAAGCTGATGGGGTATGGATGTTGTGTGCAAATTCTCCTCAAGCCAAAGGCACAAAACTGTTCTGACAGTAACTAATACAGCACAGCACAAAGCCTAATGCACAGTGAAAAGGGTCATCAGTCAAGTGAATAGCGTTATACAAAATCTTTAAAATGGGTGATTCTGCTTTAAGAGTGGGACTATTTTCAGGCAATTTGATAGAATTACTCTACTTACAATTAAACCACTTCTGGAGTAAATCAAGCTGAGAAGACCCAAAGCCAGAACCACCATATCTATACTAAAAATTACAATGCAGTTACAGCAATTTCACAGTTATAAGGCGCACCGGGTTATAAGGCGCACGTCTGGGTGGTCGGGAAGTCCAACGAATTTGTCCATATAAAAGTTGCACCGGCCTATAAGGTGCACTTTTTTTTTTTAAAAAAAAGCGAGAATCCATGTGCAACAAAGTACCGAATTAGTTACAGAATACTGTCAGGTACTCAATTTGAAAACAGTTTTCACAGATTGGCATAGCCTTTAAACGCAGTCCCAGGTGCCCTCCCTGTGCCACGGGCCCTGGCACACCCTGCCACCCATGGCCCCACCCAGCCTCCGTCCCTTGCGACCTGGCCCAGGCCGGCCCCACACAATCCCCGTTCCCAGCAGCAGTGGCCAGGCTGGCCCCATGCAGCCTCTGTTCCTGGTGGCAGCGGCCAGGCTGGCCCCGCACAGCCCCCTGCTCCTGGCGGCCTGGCCCCACGCAGCCCCCGGTCCCACCCGGCTCAGCTCAGGCCTGCTGCGGACTTGCACTTCCGGGTTGGCAAATTTCCAAACTTTGTCCATATGTAAGGCGCACCAGCCTATAGGGCACACTTCCGGGTTTGGATCAAAACTTCAGTCAAAAAGGTGCGCGTTCTAGGCATGAAATTACTGTACATGAAAAATTGTTTATTACAATGGGGGGAAAAAAGATTATATGGGACTATAAAAGTATCATTAACTGAGTATTAAGTAATTTTAAGAGATATTTTTAATTCAAAAAGCCATGAAAACATAAGCTGCAAAACAGTAATAACAACCTCCATTGTGTACCTGCATAATGGCAAATATTGGCAGAAAAATGCAAGAGCCTATAGGCACTGCAATTTGAGGATGAAAGAGAATCAATGGTTTTCCATTCAATTCCCCCCTTAAGTACAAAGTAATTTAAGATCTTTTGATAAATCAAAGTCTGTAAAGCCCATTTCTTCTCTTGTACTGCAGCTTTATACTAAAATATAATAACAAAGTATGCTTCTAATTTTACTCATGCAGCAGCCACTGGATGTCTTACAAATGGACAACAGACCCCACTCTATCAGATTAGATTTCTCTATAATGCTGTTTTGAGTTAATAACTAAAATACTACAGTGC
>VRYO01002779.1:1567781-1583354 GCA_009812075.1 Sialia sialis | reverse complement strand
GAAGTGCGGCTTATACTTGTGAAACTACTGTAATTAACTAGTAATCATAATACTTCAGAAAAATTAGTTGAGCGCTGTGCTTTGTCCTTCTCCGACACACAACAAAATTAAATTAAATATAAAATTCATGCACTAGGGAGCACTCACCTAGGCACCATCTTTGTGACACAAAACTGAAAGAAATAATTATACTTAATGCTTATTTCTTCAGTATTATGTATACTGCACAGTAGCAAATCTGAATCACCTTAATGAACAACATGAAATTAAAAAGTTGTGATTCTACTGAAGCTCTTATTGCACAGTTTTTACACGACTTCAGCAGGACTATTTCTACTCTGAAACAAAGTACACATGTGATTGGAGTGAGGAAGAGTAAGCTCTACAAGCTACTGCAAAAATTAAGTTTACTAAATAAAAACAAAGACAAAAGGAAGTTTCCTTATAACTGTTTAGCTAGCTTAAGAAACAGCTATGAAGAAATAGCTTAAGCAACTATTTCTGTATTTATTAAAATAACCAAGAACTTATTCAAAAAAATCTCTACATTCATAAAGAGTCCTGAACTAGATATGACATACTACCTAATTACTGAAGATAATTTTATCCTTTCAGGACTTTCGGGACAAAATATAGCACAAAATCTGTTCATCTTGCTGATAGCACAATCATGAACAAGTGTGTCCACCTAAACCTGCATGTTTTGAATGCGACACAGACCAAAGCAAAGTGCAATCTACAAGCAACTGCCATACTTTGCAGAAAGTTATTCCTGTGATTTTCAGTCCCACTGCTTGTCATTGCAACAACCTACCAATCTTATCTTTCTATAAAATTTCTGGCTCAAAAAGAAGTTCAATGCTGATAATCTCTGCCATATGTTCTACTTGCTCCCTACAAGTGAGCATCAGCTGTGACTATGATCCTCGTGCCACAGTTAAAAACATACAGAGGAGCAAAATGCATGCATTAACCACAAAAAAAAAAAATGGGGAATTGTGCAACACAAACAGAGAAAGAACAAACTAAATTTTGTTTACAAAACAATTAAGATCCACAATGTCAAGAAAACTTGACTGAAGGTATGATTTATTTTCTGCCTTATGTCTTACCTAATATCAACCAAATAACTTAGAGAGAGCTTATAAAGCCAATATACATCAAGGGAGATCACAAGAGGCCAAAGCATCCAGTAACAAACATAAGCAGAGGAATGTAAAATACGTGCTGTAGATAAGATGGAAAGTAATCCATTTGGCAGATGTTTCTGAGTAGCATAGAATAGAGGATTAAAAAGTGTTCTGTCTCAGTTCACTTGGGCTTTTTGGGTTTGTTTTTTTTTAGAGACGTAGATTATTTTAACGAAGAAATCATTTCCACTCTTTCAAAAATGATGAAAGCATATTGAAGAAATAAAGGCAATGCTTCACAAAAATTGTACAGTAATAGACTGCTCAAAAAAATACCTTATAGAACACAGGGACACTAACGATTTTGAAAGACGGCTATATATCCATTTATGTTGGTTTTCATAATGATATTCCTCAATATTCAGCATTAGCACACATAGAAAAGCTATACTTCTTGGATAAAGAACCAAATTAGCTACAAGAAGGTGTTCAAGACTGAACATCCTTTCTTAACCCTTGATTCTAAGAGTTACATTAAAAAAAAATCCTGATTACAAGACTTTTCACAGTACTTGCTTACAGTTTTGTATTTCCATTACAAGAAAAATGAAGCACAACCATAAACTTAATTATTTTAAAGGATGTCATATATATATCTTACAATACAATTTTATAATATACTTGTGTGCTACTACAGCTGAAGCAAAAATGAAGGTTTCTCCTATGGCAAAGCATTGATTCAACATCACCCTGGGAACTCAAATAACACTTCTAATTCCATCTCCCTCACCCCACTTTTTTTTAAGAAACATTTAACTTGCTCTGAAACAGCTTTTATTTAGCCACCATGGTCTCTACTGCACGGTTGTTAAACCAAGCCAGGTTCCAGCTGTCCTTTCAGGACTAGCACAGCAGTATTCAGGCACAAGCTTTAAACTGTGTACTAATTTGTCACAGGTACAGCAGCATGCCAATGTTTAAGTCAGATCAGACTTCTGCTGCAAAGAAATCTGACAATGAGACCATTGCTTCTGTTGTGAAGCTGAGGTGCTGCAGGAATTCAAACAACAGGAAAGTCCCTGGCCTTTGAACCCCACAGACCAATAGATAACTACTATGACAAGAAAGCTTATACCTTGATTTGTAGCAGTCATATGACACTTGTTAAAAGTAAAACCAGTAATTCTGCCTGTTATTGTTGAAAAGGTCTAAAGAATACAAGTTAAAAAAGCCCAAATCATCAAATATTACAAACACTAGACATTTATCCATATTATTGCTGAATTTGTCATTAAAGTCCACACAATTTACTTTGTGCAGAAGGTCTGATAACCTAGTTCATTTTTTCAAGATATTATTTCTAAGCAAAGATTAAACTACATCCTTTTTGCCTGTATGAGGGGGGAAATGAGCTAAAATATACCAAATCCTTAGTTAACATTATTACAAAAATGCTTTTTGAGATCCGGCAACATATATACAAATGGCTTCTGTTGACGATACAAAAGCATAACATTTATATGGATAGATACATAAAATTACAAGCAAAATACACACATTACTACTATAAGACACAACAGAAATGAGGCATGACTCAAAATATTATATCTATAAATTACAGTAATTTCACAATTATAAGCCGCACCTGATTATAAGCCCATGGAATTTGTCCACACTGGGTGAAAAGCAGCCCTTTTTTTTTTTTTTTTTTCCTGCACGGCAGGGTGGGGGTGCTGCTGAGGGGCCAAGGCAGTGCCAGGGGAGGAGTGGGAGCAGGAGGCAGCAGTGCGAGGGCCACTCCGGAAGTGGGAGGCAGCAGTGCCAGGGCCGCTCCAGGAGCGGGAGGGGTTAGCGCCGGGAGTGGGAGTGGTGGGGGCCCGGCCACTCGTCGGGAGCTGAGGGGCAGGGAATGCCTGTTCCCGTCTTCCCCGCACGCTCTGCGCAGCTGCTGAGGGGCAGGGAACACCTGCTCCCCCCACAGCTCGTACTTCCACGTTGGCAATTCTCCTGAAATTGTCCATAAATAAGCCGCACCCGATGATTAGTCGCACTACTGGGGTAGGCTGGATTCTTCAATGAAAATGCGGCTTATAATCTTGAAATTACTGTATTTCTTGCACAAAACTAGCAAATATTGTGCAAGTAAAAACACAGTGTTGCTTGCTAAAGACACTGGTTAATTAAATTCCCCATAACTTGTACCAAAATGCATGACCCCATCCAGGATGCAACATGAAATGCTAGCGCATGGCAGTCCATGACATACACCAGTATTTCCCCCGTCTCAAGCTAGGAAGGACACGGAAAGAAAACCAGTTTCCATATGCAGCCTTGAACACCATATATCCAGTCTAGAACCATTTACAATCTGAGCTCATGTTCAGTGCAGCCTTATAAGTATCAGGTACAAAGTTTAGAACAGCAAGGAGTGTATGTATAAAACAGTAAAGTTTAAGAGTCTGTTTTTATTTTTGTCCAGCATACTCTGGTTCCTAACAAATGAAATTCTGCAGAAAACATGCAACGCAACCAAGAGTCAAGGTAAAAACTTTGTCCATTTGAGCTCCATGGAAGGACTCACAACAGTTTATACTGCTAAGAAGTATCTTAGACTTTGAGGTGGGGCAATGTTCTTTGTTCCTTATTTCTTGTCACTAAAAACACAAGAATACATGGAAGATCTGCAAGTGGGATAGTCAAGAGCATTTAAGCAGATTTAAGAGCCCTTCACCAATCAGATACATCAGAAAATTCCAGGGAAAGTGTGCTGATGGAATGACTGAATACCTCAACTGGTCTACTCACGCAACTTAAAAGAGCCATTAAAACACCAACACAAAGACCAACAACTCCATGACAGACATGCAAAACTTCCAAAAGCTGAAATACAAGCACGATATCTCTCTTCATTATCTCTGGATGGTTAGATCAGTACTCCACATTAAGAGGGGACAAATTTTATTGCTTCAGATTAGGTTTGACTCAATATTGAGATTATTCTCCAAATCTTCTATGCTCACAAAATGTTTCTACAAACAGATGAACTTCCTACTTGCCTTTGCTCTTCAATACTTTATAAACTTGTAAAGGATGTGAACTCTCTTCGATATTGCTATGGTAAGATGCCAGAAATTTGATATAAGACATGAGCCAAAAATTAACTTTTCAGAAGCATTTCCAAACCATCTGTTGAAGAGGCATTTAGAGTACAAAATAATTAATACCACCTTCAATAAAACACCAAACACACAGTAGTCTGGCCTTTCCTTTGTGCAATTAAAAGTTCTGAAAGCATCAAACTACTCAGAACAGATTATGAATCATTCAAAATAATTTCACCTTTTTTGTTAAACACTATTAGGTTTGGAGTTTTTTTCTTAAACACAGCAGTACTGACTTCCTTTGCTGATTAGAACTTTAAATGCACAACTGTGCATACACACTTGCCTTCAGGAAAAGCCAAAATCAAACTCATGACCTTATTGTAAAACTGTGTCCAAATCAAGTAATGCATTCATGATTCTTAACATGAATATCCAAAACCAAAGAAAGTCCACATGGAAGCCACAAGCAACTCCAAAAGAGAGAAAATTCCTCCTTAACTCACACTTTGTCACAGCTGATTTATGGTTCGGAAACAAATTCCATACCTCAACTCCGCAAGAGAGCAAGACTGGGGGAGAGAAGAAGCAGGTATATGCAGCCCCTCACACAGTGCTCACCTTTGAGCACATAATGCTCCAGGTACGTTTTATGTGCACAAGCCTATTGTACTGCTGGGATTAAATATTCGGTGATTCATCAACTCCTTATAAAATGCCAATGAAGAGCTCCCAGAAATTCGTTAATGCTGAAAAAAACTTGACAATGCCTTGGTAATGATTCTGACATTACAAGGAGGCAGTTCTATACTTGCAATGTACAAAATCCTGGAAACTAATTTATTCAAAACATGTTAGCCTATGTTTCTGAAGGAAACTGTTTAGTTTAATAGCCACAAAATCAACCCACATTTTATTCACTAAGATAATTCATGAATGCACATAAAATCTGGACAATCACAAACTCTGGAAACTACCAGTAGTCTTAAAAACTACTACTTAAGGATATTAAATACTAAGTAGGAGAGATGAATAGAGTTTCAGTAATCAGGTAAAATCAAAGCTGCAAATTAAGAACACAGCTTGAATTATCTATTCATAAATAATCTAATGGGTTCTCCAAAGATCATTAGCAAAAAAAATTAAATAATCTACAAAGTCTTTCAACTTCCAGCAAGTCCTACCATCCCCGCAAAGAAACAACAAATAACGTTGTTAAAGGACATAGCCCCAGAACAAAAGATGAGTGTCAAAAAATTTGAGTGAGAACATCATATAAATTCTTTGTACATGTTTGCGCTATTTTGTTACTGAGAAAGAGGAGATACACTTGAGCTCAGTTTCATTTGCTTTCTAGGTTGTAGACTTTTCTGTGCATAAACACAGAGACTATACCTTTCTTCCCATACTTAGTCAATCTGATCTTATCCTCTGTGTAATTTCCCAGTGCCTTTATTTATGAAAGCAAGATTATATCAGGAAGAGAACTCATAAAAGGTTCAATTAAGAGAGAAAATCTTTTTTTTGCCTTGTTTCCGGGGTTCATTTTCAATGTTTTGTTCCTGCGGAAGGTTTAGGCAAACAGCTCTTCACATTCTGACTTTTCTTTCCTTCTGACTTTTACCTTCCACCCATCCTAATGAGGAGGGTCACATGTTCTCATGTGCTCAGTGTTGCTACAAAATAAAAAATTTGTGAATTACTGCTTAGTTCCTTTACATCCTTTCATTTGTTTATTTTTTCTTCTAACATATTCAGTAAGTTATTTCCCTTCCTTTGAATCCCAGCCATAATCTAGCCTACTATACTACCAGGTTTTTTAATCCCAAAACATTGGCCCTTGAACTATTGCAGTATTTATGGACATATAGATGGAGATAGATAGATATAGATATATACATATATATAGATATATATATATATACATATATGTATACACACATCTATATCTTGCATAAATCTCCGCATGTTGTTACTTGTAAGCCAGAAAAAAAATTCCAGGAATTTACATTAGGCTCCTTATTTCCTTACGAATATCTTCCCAGAATTACTCCTTTCCACCAATTAATATAAAACTCCAGCAGAAGTTGAACTGATCAACTTTCCCTGCTCAGCTGTTACCTCTTTTCTTACACTTGAACATTCAAGGCAGAAGATGTTACTCTGCTATGTGTTTATACAGTAATTATTGCTTTCAGGTATACTCCAACACAATGAATGTGTCAAGTGTTAAATTATCAACTCCAATTCAAAGAGGGGGGAAAAAATGTTTTAAATCACAACAGGTGGTCCCAGATTTTGAAACTAGAGATTACTGAGCTGAAAACTGCCACATAAAAAGCATCTTTCTCTAGGATGACTCCTTAGTCCAGGGCACAGCTCCATCCATCCAGGTGCAGCTCTATATCCAAAGAGATTGTGCTGCCCTCTTGTGGCCCGTGAAGATTTTAAGACCCAGAAGTCACACACAAAGCCGAGAAGAACTCAAGATTCTTCTCTTGAAAGACAGATTGCATAGCTAAACACTACACTTTGAGAAAAGTAAAAAAGACAAAGTGCTGTTGCAGGGGTATCAAAGTCTCCTGATGCCTCTGTCTGAAAGGACTGCTTAGGCTTTGTAGAGGAAACACAGAACAGCCACGTTAAAACTCAGCTGTCCCTCAGTTACCATATGTAGAAAACGGCAATGTTAGTGACCTACAAAAATACTGTAATGACAGGTAAAAACCCAGTAAGTTTAAATCCTTGTGTTGATTATGCTACATAGGTAACTGAATTATGAATCTCTGGGACAGGGCAAATGGGTGACACAAAAAAAGCTAAAGGACACAAGCTATCACTAATGTAACTGGATTTAAGTCTAATGACAAAACCTACCGAACAATCTTCAAATAAGTAGTGAAGATATTTTACAGCAAGAAATACCAGAATACTGAAGCTCATCAAATATCCCTTTTAAAATCAAGATTGGTGCTACAGAAAACAAACTTAAATTTTACAGTAACTGGAGATACTAATATATTAGTATAATCCAGAAAAATATTAAGAGTAATGCCAATAACAATTTAACATTTTATGCAATAGCATATCCAGACTATTTGGAGATAGAAAAGTGTTAATTCCTCCTCCTCAATCTTTGTAATTAATACAAATATGATAAGTATGTCATCACCACCTTCTCTACAAAGTGACACTCTAGCACAGCATCACTCCTAAGTACACCTTACTGATCATTAAAGGATATTAATTTCTATATTTCTATTCCACAAAAATAACTCTGATGGTGATTTTGAGCCATGTTCAAAAGAAAATGTCTTTTTGAATCATATTAATCATCTGGATATTTGCTGGACATTGTTCAAAATCATAACTACTAGAATGCTAGCATTCCTTCACTCCTCAATAGTACAGTAGTTTCACGAATATAAGCCGCACCTTTTTCATTGAAGAATCCAGCCTACCCCAGTGGTGCGGCTTATATTCAGGTACGGCTTATATGTGGACAAATCCCGTTGTCTTCCCCGCTACCCGGAAGTGCGGCTTATATTCAGGTGCGGTTTATAATCGTGAAACTACTGTAATCTTCCACAAAAAATAACCTGCACCTCCACGCTATGGAGTACCTAGTACAAACGTAACCTCTAAACCTCTGTTTTAAGAGATGAACAATGTAACTTTGGGGCTCTGCTCACCCATGAATAAGGAACATGGAAATATAAAATGGAGAAGGAAACTAGTAAACTCTACTACAATTATATCAGGAAAGACCAAATAGTTTAAATAAAACAAAGGGCAGAGTTACTTGGCAGGCTACTTAACATTAATTAAAGACTTCTGATTAAGGTAAGAAAAATTAATTTAACAACCTTGTTAAAAATATCTGCTAGGCACCTATGAGTTAATGCTTTTCGGGTTCATGCCTTTCCACATGTCTAAGAACTTTAGAGACAAAAAAGAAAAAACCTCGCAGTCTAACAAATAAAACTACTTTAGGGCAGATCACAGTCAAATTCTACACAGGTAAAGTCAGTTTACGCCACTGACTGTCAAGTGCAGACATTTTGTCAAAGTTCTTCATGACTTAATCAAGAATGTGCTTCAACCATGAGAACCAAGACAACTGTGAATTTACAAAACCAAATCATTATTAATTGTCTTCAGTGCTCAAGCCATAAATCTGTAAAACATTACAACACAACTGCAGTATTTAATTTTAATTCTTTAGTGAATTCAGTAAACAAATACAAACCTCAACAGGACTAAAAAAAGCCTTCACTGAACTTTATGTAGAGTAGTCTACAAAAGAAATCTCTCCAACGCCTAATAAACTCCCAATTAACAAGGATTTGTGAATGTTAAAATCATACCTCCAGGAATTACACCTCATCAAAACCTAAACTTTTGTTGTAGGGGATATTCAATATGAAGCATTAAGGCTTCAGTAATTCTCTGAGGGCTTACACTGACCCCACAAAGCAAGGCACTGAAACAAAGGTGACACTTTCCAGCATGGCTATCATCAATATGAAATTCCATCAATCACACTCATCACAACAGGATTTTACAGAGCAGGCCAAACCCAAGGAGAATGTGGTCTCACCGAATCAAAATGCAGCAGTTAGAACTTGGTATCGTTCTTTCTAGTATCATTTTTAATAAGATACACTAGCAACTGTTGTTTTTTCTTTGCAGATTTTTAGTATTTCTGAGGCTGAAGGCACATCATTTAGATCAAAACACCACTTAAGAAAATGCAATAGACTTCAAGCAAACATAAAATGCTGAACTTGCATTCCTTACAATGCATACACATTGATTTAATAAGGCAAGTCTTAGTTACAATGCAAGATGCAACCAGAAGTACGTATATTCTATCACCATCTGTTGAAACCAGGTGGAGCAGTGTTCTTATCTCTTCCATGACCCACCAGACATAACTCCGGGCGGGGGGGGGGGAAACCTCTTTTAATGGGCCAGCTGGTAAAATCAGGTGGGGCAGTTTTCTTTCATCTCTTCCACAACCCATGCTTTGACCAGGGAAGTATCTTCTGCTAATGGGCCACTGAGTCTCACCGCAAGACTGATAAAATTACATCATCCCATTGTGGGATGGTCCACCCAGGGGGAGGAGCCAAGCATTCCTACCTAGATAAAAACTGAGATTTGGACCATCAGGGCAGCCTTTTTTTTCCATTGGAGTCCCAGAGGAAGACCAGGCCCATCTACACCACCACTGGACCTTCAGAATAAAAACTACACCCTTCTCCAGGATCACTGCTTCAACAGAACTACATCTGTCACTGCAGGAGGACTGTAACCACCATTGAACTGGACTGCTACCAACACCGTGACTGACAGGATGTCAGGCTGTATTTTGAGTCTGTGGTTTTTCTCCATTATTACAGTTTCATTTTAATTTACCTAGCAAAGAAATGTTATTCCTACTCCCATATCTTTACCTGAGAGCTCCTTTATTTCAAAAATTTAGAGGGCGTTTACATTCTCCATTTCAAGAGAGACTCCTGCTTTCCTTAGCAGACATCTGTCATTTCAAACTAAGACAGCTTGGAAAACAGCTACGTTTTCAAAGAGTAATCATTTCAGTAAATCATTGTGCCTAAAAATCATTACTACATACTAATTTAACTTTAACATATAATAGCTTTGCCTCCTGTCTCCAAATAGGCACTACAAAAATATAAAATAATTAATTCCCTTCCCTGTTTTGCTTGGTAACCCAAGACAGTCTCAAAAGAAAAAAGGGAGGAAGAGCATGATAAGTTACTGAGTTAAATCAGAAGATTTTTTTTTTGTTGAAGAATTAGTAATTGCATTCAAACTTCCATGAAAATTGTCCTCAGAACAACTGCACAATGTTATATCCCTGAACAGTCAAAAGATCCTAAGAAGTCACATATGAAATACACACACATATGAAAGTTTTGCAAGAATACCCTTTTTAAGGCAAGCCCAGTAAAAGAAGATATACCAGTGTTGCCTATATTACAAAATTGAGAATTTTTGCCTTCTCTTTGCTACTGAAAATTATTTACTTCTCAAGTATGTATCAAAAATATGAGGCAACCCGGCTGTATTGCAATCAGATCTTGAACTGCAAAATAAAATGCACACATAACGTGGTTTAAACTTATTTAAATGAGTGCAGCAAAACTGTAACTTTAAGGAGAAGTTAATGAGAAGCAGCTTCAGTTGAGTTTCCCTTGGACTGTTACACCCATGTGGCTTGCAGGCAAAGAGCTGTCTGATATGGAAAAATCAGCTGAAGAAGGATGAGTTCCTGCTTCAGGATGCCTGAGACACTGAAGTAGGCTAAAACACTATTAAAAAAAATCTTCAAAGTCTTTCAAAAAGTTCTGACAGGCTTGAAAGGGAAATAAAGAACATTAAAGTATTTATTTTAACTCTTTGTTTTACAGAATAAATGACTGTCTGGATTTAATCTTAAAAATACAGCTGCTTTTAACTTTTAAAGTAAAATGCACAATTTGGATCTCTTCATTAGCGAAAGTGTTCATAAGACGTGAGATTCCCTAAACCATCTTTTATTTTTAAGCACGATGTGTTCTCAACTTGGAAAGCATCTTTCCTGTCAAAATATTCAAAAGTTAAGACCAGTATAAAAAGCAGAACAAAAAAGAAACCTAGCATCACAAAAAAATCCCAGAAACAACCTGGATTTATTGAATCAATTCTGACAATTTCGAATCAAATAATTCTGCATCTAATACACCATTTATTCCACAATTATAACAGTATACAGTTCTATGAGCTATTACAAACAACTTTAATATGGACACAAAGTCACAAACTTTTATATTAGTTAGAAGTTAGTTAGTTAGAAGATAATTACATCATTAAATGCTGTTCCTTTCATTAAAACTAATTTTGTTTATGATGGGGATTAGAAAATTCTCAAAATTTTCTTCTTTTCTGTTGAGAGGCCATACTACACTAAAGTATCCTTTACTTAACAGTTCTAGAAGCTGAAGCTAACATTGATCCTTCAGGATTGTTGTATGGTATCCATCAAGACTATTAAATCAAACCATCAGTTAATTCCACAGAACTAGAACACTATGCTCTCTGTTATTGTTCTAGCCCACGTTATTCAAAGTTTCAAAGATGTTGCTAAATTACAAATGTAAACACTGTTTTACTCTGTAAGTAAATACCATTTCATGCATGTTGTTACTGAAATGATAGTTCATTTCAGATGAAAAAGCACAAATAAAGCATTTATTTTAAGTTCTTTTACTTCCTGCTTAACAAGTATTTCAACTCATGAGAAAAGCAGCAAGGGTTTGTAAGACTATAGGTCAGTTACCTCTCATTCTTGAATTTCACAGTTGGATAAAAAAGTCAATAAATAAAAAGCTGTTTTAAAGAAAAAAAAAATCCTGTTTTTAAAAAAGTCTCTTTTTTTGTTTGTTTCACAGTGAACACAATGTTTGAGGAAAAAATATGACAGTACCAAAGGCTTCCATGTCCATATATCCTCAGAGTAATAAAGCAGAACAGTTATCATAGTCCAACTCCACATTCACACACTTTGGCCCTCCCTTTAATATGCTTGGGATGAGCCTAAACTGATCTTATTAGCCACAAAGCCTTTGCAGTGAGCAGGAAATGAACCTGAAGACACTGACTCCATTCATGCACACAGGACCAAGAACACAAGCAAAGACTCCATGACTGACTAAAGCTCCAAAAAGGAATAAAACCTCCTTTCTAATGCTGCTGAATAAAAACACAGAAAAGATGTTGCATTTCTCAGCTGGTCATAAATTAAATAAACATTTCATGTGTATAAGGCGCATCTTTTTGACTGAAGTTTAAATCTGAACTTGGAAGTGCGCCTTATAATCTGGTGCGCCTTATATATGGACAATGATCGGGAAATTGCCAACCCATAAGTGCAAGCCAGGCCAAGCCGAGGTGAGAGCTGGCAGGCGCGGCAGGCAGCCACATGGGGTGGGGGCAGACTGAGCCCGCGGCAGCGCCATGCGGGGGCGGGGCCGAGCCCACAGCAGCCCCGAGCCCAGCCAGTAAACCTCGTGATTGCGCAATTCATTACTAATTCGTTACTTTGTTGCACAAGGATGGGGGGGGGGGGGGGGGGGGGGGGGGGGACTGCGCCTTATAGACCGGTGCGCCTTGTATATGGACAGATTACGAGGTCTGTCGGCCACTAATCACCTCCTTCCCAAACCTCACATATAATCAGCAGTAGCACAGTATTTCCATTCAACAAGCCCCTCTTTCCAAAATTTTCAGCCTATCCCCAAAATTTTCAACCTCTGCCTTGCTAGGGAAAAAATGAAAACATTTCCTATGATGACATACATCAATGCAAGGAAATAATTGCGTGATACATCTCATTTTCCTTCTGTCTCATATTGTGATCACCTACACTTTTATATTCTGATATGCCACTCTCTTTTTACTCTCTGCACCTACTGACAACCACAATAACTTTATTCCTATGGAAGGTACCTATGGATGCCTTTACTTCTAAGGAAAACTCAACACAACCAAGCACTGAGCTTGGTTAGGATTTTTGCATTGTGTCAACTGCTGACCAAAATCAAGGCCAATCTTTTGTTCCCAGTTTGCTCATCAGCTATTGATGACTTGAGGGAAGTTACATCATCATGTGTCACATACAGACTGAATTTTAATACAGATCTAAATTGCTTACCTGTCTTAGCTCAAACATACTGAAAACTGGCATATTTTCTTACAAAACAGCTAAGTAGCTTCACCAGAAGAAGACCCTATTAAATACACACACAGACATACAAACCCTTACCTTCCCCAGGACTGACTGCAGAGGGAAGACTGGTCCAGTCTAGGGTCCAGTTGGGGCATGGATGAGGAGAAAACTTTGCTTCAATTCCACTTTCCTTCATGAAAGGAGGAACAAAATAAATTAAGACCTTTTACCCACTTTTGATGGTATCAGAATTCTCACTAAATTTAATGGCATCAGATCAACCTGCAACACTGTCAATCTAAGTTAAATGGAACAGCCAGATGACTCTACATTATACAATATTCAAACTATGTATTTCTCTCATTCTCACAAAAAAGCCCTGCTATTTTGTTTTTATGAAATGCTGTCAGCTTCTATGCAAAAAATATTGAGTTATGGAACATGATGGACAGTTTTCTTTAACAAAACTCATTAGGGCTCCCAGATGTTCAAAGCTTTAATCAAACAGAAAAAAAAAAAAAAAAACAATTGAAAAGGTTGAATAATGAAGCCAAACATAAAAGCAATAGTTTTTTGTCATTCTTCATATAAATAACATTAAAAGAGAAACACAGTATTGAAATTAAAACAAAAAGTTACTTTGATTATTCAGAATTATTTATAGGGCTCCAGCAGTCCTATCTTTGCTTAAATCCTAATATCAACCAAATATCAGAAGAGAAAAAAAAAAGTAGAATCACTTCTAAGTCAGCGTGTATGAAATTTAAGACAAAGGGTATTAAAGGCTGTCAAAATTAGCTTGTACAATTCTAATAAATTCTACCTACTCCAAATCAGGCAAATATGGCTATAAAAATAACTAATTAAAAAGCTCAAGTTACCATTAACTTAGTCATGGTTGGCCTTGGACCACCTAGAAAATGACTGTCTTCATTATCCTCTTCCAACTCATCAGGAACTGAAGAACTCTGCAGCTGTTCCTCCGGAGCAGACGTCAACTCTGGAAGCTGGAGAAGCTCCATGTTGCATTTGCCAGCAGCTTTCTTTACTCCAGGTACTTCCTGAACTCTTCTATACCAACTGGCTATCAGTGGCAAGTTTACCAGATTTTTGCCTTGTTTCTTGCTGGAAACCTAGAACAATAAAATGAGAAGATTAGTGGCTACTGTAAGTTTCTTGCTACAAGCCACCAAAAGGCTCAAATTACAGAAGCAAGCTCAGCTCCATGCTGATCACATGCACTCACAGCACAATGGCAACACAAAAATCAAATGGTTCAGAGCTCAAGGTGCAATTGCCAGTTGGCCATTTAGACTATATCTGCACTTCCCACTTGCTTATAGGATGAAAAGTTTGACGTGACCAATTTTAAACATAATTTCAGTCAGTAACATGAAAACTCTGCATAAATAATCCTCTTAAATATGTGCTATTACTTAATCTAGGGATGATTCGTTTTGGTTGGTTGTTAGACAAAAAAACCCCAACACAGCAATTTGCAATGAATACTGAATTTAAAGCATGACATCATGGTACCTGAATGGTCTTTCCCACAAGTACCTCTTAAAAGCTCATCCACCAACAGCTGTTTTGTTGGGAACTACAAGCCTGGAATACCTTAGACTATGTGGTAACAGGCATCTATTACTCCTGGTCTTTACTCAAGTCTTTGCACTACATCTGTGGCTTTTTAAAATTAATACTGAATTTTTTGTTTTAATCAAGTATTAAGTTTGTATTTTTTTACAGTAACGGTAACTAGTATATTTTTCTGAATTAAATGTATGTGATTATGTTATTGTGGCATTCAACAGAAACTAGTATTTTAAGTGTAAAAAATGAAATAAAAACATTTCTTAAGAAAGAATATGTTGCACATATTTAAGAAAATACACCCAAATCACTTTTTAAGATGAAGTCAGCTACTTTTAAAAGGATGCATTTAATGAAATTAAAAACTTTTGTTTAGATTCCCAAATGTTCTAGAACAATGGAGTTCATCCTCTTACAGGAGAGGCTGTGAAGTCTCCTTAGAGACACTCAGAATATGATGGACAAGATCCTGGGCAACTGGCTCTAGCTGACCCTGCTCTGAGCAGGCTGGTTAGACAAGATGAGCTCCAGATGTGACTTCCAACTTCAATTACTCCAATTTCAACTATTCTGTGATGCTGTGCCTGCTTTAAACAGAAAATTAGAATTCATTATTACAGGAACAGGCAGAAAAGGCCATGCAAAACCAACATTATTCCTGGATTTGTCCGCAGTGTGGAAATAGAAATTGGTAAAGAACACTTGAAACGACACGAAATTTCCAACAGCTCTCCTGCATGTTGTGTTTATAATATGCTTAGGGTAATCACAAGTAATTAGCAATAGCTAAAGGAACAAAAGAAGGATGAACTGTGCAACTTTAGTATCTAATTTCATATCTTAATAGTAACACAGGCAAAAACACATTACAGTAATTTCACGAATATAAGCCGCACCTTTTTCATTGAAGAATCCAGCCTACCCCAGTGGTGCGGCTTATATTCAGGTACGGCTTATATGTGGACAAATCCCGTTGTCTTCCCCGCTACCCGGAAGTGCGGCTTATATTCAGGTG